>SSNS01000369.1:494035-559035 GCA_006937985.1 Aphyosemion australe
GACTCAGACCAATGGTTCGCTGTGGCGGCGCCTGAAGGGAAAAAAGCCGAAGGAGAAAGTATTTCATTTTGAAGGCTGCTCATCATGCAGCTGTCTTTTCCAGCATGTTGAATGTCCAGTATGCACACATTACAAGTGGCTGTTACGCTGCCTTTGCTGTCCGGTTTAAAATACCACCAACATACAGATATTTTACCTCTCCTGTGGAGACAAGTTAGCTCTGCGTTAGCCTGCTAGCTAACAGCTGTATGGTGTCTGAATCCCCACCTGCCGTACATTGTGTGACGTAATGGTGGTGTTTTCGGCCAAGAAACAAATAATATTGATAGAGGGACTTGTTAAGATATCAGAATGATTTTAAAATGTCATATTTGTTGTTTTATAAGGTTAAATCCGATCTTTTTCAACCGATTCCGAGTCCTTTGAAAGTCACGTGATCGGATCAGAGCATCCCTATGATCTACCATACCATACCATACCATACCATACCATATTTATTTATAAAAGCACATTTAAAAACAGCATGTCAGCTGACCAAAGTGCTGCACAGGGTAAAAAACTAAACATAAAAACACTGGGTTAAAATTCACCCTCATACAGAGCGTGCATGTTTAAAAATCAAAAATAAGTAAAATGCAGCACAAGAACACACTCATCAGCTCTCAGGCTTTAAACACTTTTGCTACACACACACACACACACACACACACAGAGACACACACACACACACACACACACGCACACACACAGAGACACACACACACACACACACACACGCAGACAGACATACACACCAGATGAGGGTAATAAATAAAGTAAGCTGTTGTAAAGGAACAAGCACTAACGCTGCCGAGTGCATTTGAACTTCCAGCTTTTTGTGAGACGGACAAATGTGAGACTACTGGAGAGGAAGCAAAGCGTGAAGCTGACGTGTGTTTTGGTGGGAGGACAAAGGCTGTGTGTGTGGGAGAGAGAAACAGCAGCGTTACGGTTTGACAAATGATAATTAAACATTTTCTCCCACCTTTGTTCCACTAATTGCACTTAATTTTTTTTGTCTTTATTTTATTTGTGCACGTCACGACGGCTTCACAGGATGTCACATTCCCAAATAAAATCTCATCTTACACGGAGATGTGACGACCAGTCAGCACAGCTGGGTGGTTTTGAGTTCTTTGTGCCTAATGTTGCTTATGAAGCTTGCAGTTATGCAAAGGCCGGACAAACGGGGGTTTCTTGAATCCGTTTGGACTCCCCTCTCATTCTGAAGGCTTCCTTCACACACACGGGTGGAGCCTCTCAACTGACCTGCCTGAGAGGTCCAACAGAACGGGCTGGCAGATATGTCACGGGAACAATTCACCTTGCCATCTGTTTTTCTGTGCTTCACTGCCAAATCCTTCCTCTTCCATTCTGCAATCAAGGACAGGATGAAATACAAGCGCCATTATGGGGAGGCAGCTAATAATGCATTATCAATTAGTCCCTTTGGCTACTGATCAATGCTTAGCAGGTGGTAGAAGGCCATTTCCTTCATTTAGGACTCTATTGTCCTCTTTCCTGTGATTCTCCCATTTCCTTCTGCTCATTAGATCCTGGCGCTCGAACCAACCTGCAGCAGAACTTTTATTCAATATTCCAGTTGAGATTATGTTTAATTACCGCGGTGTGGCCCCGGTGGAGCTTGGAAGACTCCGTCTCTAATTCTTCTGGCTTCTAACAAAATGACACACGGTCTTCTCACTGCTTTCAAATAAATGTCACTGGTGTGAAGCCTGCTGTAAATGCATCCATGATGGTGACCTACACAGAACTCAGAACGTGAGGAAAGAATGGGTGTAAAAGAGGGAGATGAGAGGGTGGGTGGAGGGAGGTGATTGGCTGCTATAATACCACAGATGATGCTGTGGTATTAATATAAAGGTTACAGATCATTTAGGCTAAGCCCAGCTTATCCACCCTTAGATCAGAAATTAAATATGTCATTGCTCTACAATCCAGGATCTAGTTAATCAGAAAACACATTTAATACAAATGCAGCCGCGGCGGCTTGCAGACATCACGTGGCGTTATTAGTTCTACTCGGAAAGAGGCAGCTTTAAAAGATTTAGCGGCTGCGTCATGCACCATATTTGGACTTTAAAGGTTTGACGAAGGACACGAGCTGACGCTGATAAACCTGCAGGTCAGAGAAGGTGCTCGTATTTCCTTCCAATATGCAGCTTTAAATGACTTTTCCCCAGCTCTAAAAAAAGACTACTTTATGAATATTGTGTATGTGATTCCCTGTAAACTGTTTCATAAAGCAGGAGGCAAATCTTCTGTTTTCAGTGAAGAAGACTTGTTGACATCCGTTTCAATCAGCAAAAAGAAAAAATCTAATCTCCCATCTTTATAAGGCGACGGCAGGTTTTATTGAAATAAGAATGTGAAATGCATGCATTTTCCACCTGAGAGGGTTCGCTGCTGGGGTGACAACACGGAGCGTGGATCAGAATCGTTTCCATCAATGCTGGCAGATGAAATGCAAACACAATCAAATCAGTCTGGCCCATACGTTGAGCCTGCGCTCAAATGCCAATCCCGCTTCCCCTCATCATGTGTCTGATGAGAAATCATAGAGTGGGAGAATCTCCTAATCTATGCAAACACACTGTCAGAATTGATTTTTTCAGAGGGGATATTTCTTTATTAAGACTCACCAGACGCTCCCCTAGCCGACCTGGGAGAGACGGAGCTGGCCAAGGCCTCAGCCGTAGCAACCCAGGTAAGCTACTGTAGGCAGGTAATGAGAACCGACAGACTCAAGGATGGATCAGTGCTGGACACTGAAACCAGGGGGAGAAGAACAATTAGTGACAAGTCTTTCACTTTCTCTTTTCAAAAGAGGTCCTGCCCCCCCCACAAAAAAAGCCCTTGCATGTGAGAGTGCAGGGCAGGCTCCACGGCGTTGACACAGCTCAATGTAAACTTGAGCTGAGCAGCAGACACAGCCGGATGGAGCAAGCCTTTTGTCTCTGCTGCATAGAATCAGATTGAATAAAACGGCCCATCTGATTGAGAGCGAGGTCACGTCTGACACCGAGTCTTATCCACACGTCGTGTTCTCTCTGAGTATTGAGCAGAATCTTCGCTGAAACATGGCTGAACTTCAGTCCTGGGTCAATAATAGACCTGAAACCCTCTCAGCTCTCTCTGGCGTTTGACTGATTGTGCTGAACTCGGATGGAGTTGGCTGAATCCTGTCTGTGCCAGGCCTGACTAGCTCTTCCCCACAGGAGCAGCACTTCTGGTTTTCCCTCAAAGACCAGAGGATTACAAACAGCAGCTCTGGTTGTGTTTTTATTTGATGCTCTTTATTAACAAGAGCCTGACAATAAATCATTAGGACTGAAGAAAAGCCCCTGATCTCTCTGCAGATCAAACAGAACACCACAGAAAGATGCATCAGCTGGATTGTTAAACTAGTTTCTCACAAAAAGCTGAGAAAAGATAAATGTTTCAGATGTAACCACACCAACTTATGATTATTTCTGCAAAAAAACTTTATTTTACTGTTTTAATTTTATCTGTCAACTATTGCTCACCACTAGCCTGGCATCAAAGCCATCCTATATATGTGAATATATAGTCTGGCCACGACCCATTGACGGCTCTCAGTCGTGAGGCGGGATCTACGGTTGTCTTTCAAAATGTCAGCACGCAATTGGATAGCGCTAGGACCAATCAGAGTAACGAACAACGATGGAGAAGCGGGAGGCAGCAATGGCGTCTAACATCAATGATTTCTGTCGTTTTTGTATAAAAACATGTGAATATCAGGTGTACTGGGACATTGCACTACTTTGTTTGATAAAAATAAGAAGCCGCTAAGTATATCAGACAGACTTACGCACGTTGGAGTCTAAATAATCCAATGTTGATGACAAAGCCGTTTCAAACCAACGTGGCTCCGGCGTTGCCGCCATGTTGCTTGGGTTCGTGGCCGCAGCTCTGACGTCATCGGCTACTCCCGCTCTGTGATTGGCCCACAATATAGAGCGCTGTGATTGGCCCAACCAAAACTATAGCGAGCTGTGATTGGACAGCCACAGGCTGCGAGGGTTCCTATGAAGCGTGCCTAGACCAAACTCTGCAAAGCAAGAATTTGGTCTAGTTCACTAGGCTAGCTCACCACAGCATCAAATAAAATATAATCACAGTGTTTGTGAAAACCTTTACGCCACGCTGAAACTGGCAGACGTGAGAGCGTCTTACGCAGGACATTTTTGAACCACGCAGGACAATGTCCAATGTTCTGTAGTGACCTCTGACCTTTACATACTATATATAGTTTTATTGTGACACTAATATGTTGACATAATTTTAAAAAAGAACCATCAATGTGATTTTCTGCCAAATTGAGGAAATGAGGATTAGACAGTCCCTCTGCTTAGAAAACAAACCAAAAAAGTTTATCAGGAAATTTCTCTCAAAATGCATCCAGGATAATAATAATAAAGGTCTCTGTTGTATTTTAGCAGATTGCAGCGTTAGAGGGCACAGAGCGGAGCGGCGCAGCTAGCACCGGCTCCAACGATGATGCGTTCAGGGACGCTCGGAAACACAGCAGTTTGCATAAAGGCTTTAGGACAGGATCAATTCTGAGTCTTTATGAATCGATTCTGAATATAAGTAAGAATCACAATTCAGACGTGAATTGGTTTATTCAGTCACCTCTATTATTTATTATTTATTTTTCCCCGTGTCCTGAACGGATGTCTGAGTGCTGAAAACAAGCCGTACAGTTTTACTCTCTCAGGTGAGCGTTATAGATTCAGCTATAACGCTCACCTGAGAGAGTAAAACTGTATTAGAAATGCTTTCATTCATTTCATTCAGTTCTTTTAAATCCCAACGGACACAGAAATGAACGAGAAAGGGGAAAGAGAGAAGGAAGAGGTGTGTGTGTGTGTGTGTGTGTGTGTGGGGGGGGGGGTCACAAAAATAAACAATAGGGGATGCAAAAGAATCAGCTTCTAGATCTGCAGAAAGAGAGAGAAACACAAAAACACAACAGAACCAAAACATCAGTGCACCAACAACATGAGGATGTATAACAGCAGAAAAGCACACGGTAATAAATCCTAGTGCATATAGCGCCAACCACAGCCTTAGGTTATGTGTTAAAAACACCCACGCCCATACTTGTGAGAGCACCTGTGTTGTGTACACGCGTTTGTGTTTGTAAGGTTTCTCTAGAGGAATGTCCAATAGTGAGTGTGACCTGCCCCCAAAGACACAAGGAAGATGGAGGAGATCCAAGCCCTGAGATCCACCCAACCCAACCTGCCAATCTAGCCAGGGCCGACAGCAGCAGCTTCACAGAACCCCACAGACCCAGAGGTCCCCACCCCAGCAGAATATCTTCTCCCACCCCCGCACTTGATCAACTTCCAGACTACATGAGACATCAGACACCCAGGCAGAGTTGGATCCTCCCCCTCCCAGAGACCCCCTCCCCTGTGATGGAGTAGAAATGTTCCTGCCAGGTAAGGAGAAACCAAGGTACACCTGAGGCCCTTGGGCCTGGGCCAGGCACCACCGCGTGCACCAAGCCAGGAGACACACACACACACACACACACACACCAGCAGACTGTACTCACTAATGTCGGTTCTGTGTTTCTTCTAGGCAGCACATGTGTTGCTGAAGGAGGGGAAATCCAGTCTCCTTGTTCTGTTCTCACAGGGAAGTTTTCGGATGAATCTGACGCACGGATGGACGAACCAAACCGGAACCGCTCAGTAACTGGATTTAAGCACGACGAATGTTTAAAAAAATATTTCAAAGAAGATCTAAATTGCGTACGGCCACCTCTGCCTTTTCTTTTCTTGTTTGTACTCTGAACATTAGCGCTGAACTAAAGGCTTATTAGCATATTTCCCACCTAAAAAGTTAGCACGACTCGAGGTTGTGTCGGTGATGACGTCTATGGAAATGATTGGATGAACAGATTTCCCAGCATGCTTTGTTTTTGTAAACATTGAAAGTTAAATAAATGAATTATGATTCATTTTTACAGGCAACAAATGTATCATCATCATTACTGACACGAGAAATGCAAAACCTGAAGAAAATGAAAGGATGACGTTTATAAACTGTAGGCCCATCGACATAACCAAAAATAAAATCAAAAGTTGCCGGCTCTAAATAATTGAATAAATTCTTGATAAATTACCATCGGCTCACCGGGCAAATGTCACTAGTTACCAAAAGAACCAATCAGCTGCAGAACTTGTGCAGAACTTACAAAACGACGTGCTTCTCACGACAATTTAAGGAACAAAGGACCACCAGGGACTCAGATCCTGCAGGGCAAGACGTGTCTCCCTGCTTAAGCCACTACATGTGCAGGGCCATCTGAAGTTAGCTAGAGAGCATTTGGATGATCCAGAAGAGGACTGGGAGAATGTCACATCAGGGTTTCCCCCAGAAAATTTGCAAAGCCTGGTGGTAGACAAGCCCCACGTGCGACCCACAGTGTTTTAGTGTAAAAAAAAAAAGTTGTCAGGAAGTTTAAAAGTATGACTAGTATGTGGTGTTATAAACCATTTATTAACAATATTTATTTGTCTTACAAAAAGGCACAATCTTGAAATATGGTTTTACCCGACATAAAAAAATACAATTCAGATAACAGAACATACACCTGACCTCTCACCCTGTTCACTTATCCATCGTAAGATGTTGCTATTGTGCTTTTGTATCACCAGATGCTGTTAATGCCATTGAAACTCGCCAATCACCATCTGTCGCTGTCTTCAAGTCACGATTGAAGACCCACTTTTATTCTTTGGCTTTTGGACAATGCCTTTTTATTTTCTATTTTTATTGTTGTTTTGCCTTTGTTTTAAATTGCTTTTATCTATATTTATTGATTGTTTTTAACTGTACCTGTTTTAATATCATTATTTTGTGATTGTTGCCTGCAGCGCTTTGGTCAGCTCACATGCTGTATTTAAATTGCGCTATATAAATAAAACGGTATGGTATGGTATGTTAAAGTCAGACTTGCAGGTTAAAGACCCCTATTCATTTTAAAGGTGTGCTTCACTGAACAAACATTTTTTATGATTATTTCTGATTATAATCTATTTAATATTTTAGTATTCTAATATTCTATCTAATCCTCTGTCAATCAAATATTCTATTTGACGACCTTTCAAAACGGAGGAAAAAAATTCTGAGTTTGTGTTTCAAAATCAAACTTCAAGTAGAAATGTTACTAATTTCTACTAGTAACAATGCGTCATATTTTTCTAAATATACACAGATTGGCAATAATTCAACCTAAAATTATATTCAAAGATAGATATGTTAGTAAATTACATGCTACAATGGCCTGCCATATGTGCAGCGTCACACTGAGCCGCAGTAATGACTCCAGGTATTAGCTGCGTCCCTGCTCCACACTGCTGCAGCTGCAGCCATCTACATAAACAGGATGATGGGGATTTTTCTTTCAGTTGTAGAGTTTATTCAGTCTTAGTTTAACGTGAACACGATTAACGTGTTTTTCCTGGTCCCTACTTGAAGCGAAAGTTAGCTTGCGTGCTACGTATTAGCATTAGCCTACCTGGTCGTGGATTTGCTGGCTGAAGCAGTTTCCTGTTCAAGCATAAAGTTGTGCTGTTATGGTAAGACAACTCCGTTTAACAGTCAATGTTTCCCTTTGATAACGTTAAAGACCTCTGATTAAACTTTAATCTCTAATTTTAGTTCAAGAGGCAAAGTGCTCATTATTTAGTTTGTCATGATAGCTATCCAGGCTAGCCAGCATGGCTGCCTGCTCACGTCTATCCCACAGAATGTAAACATGACATCACCTGTGCTTTATCCTGTATTTTGATTGGATGATCTGAGCTTGGGGCTGGAGTTGTCAGGCCCCACGGCTTTCTGTTGGAAGTGAGTGACATGTTTGCACTTTGATCTCAGAATCTTCCTTGTTTAAAACAAACGCTGAGGGTCCAGCTCGGTCCGGCCATCTCTGGTTTTACAAAAGGATTTAACCTACTGAGCTGGTCCGTATCCTGGCAAAAACGCAGTTATACACACACACACACACACACGTTTATAGCAGTCTTCTTGGTGACAGAATGGGTTTTTATACAATATAACGATAAAATGAACCGTTGTGTTTCACTGATTATTTTAGAAGAAGAAACAATATTTTATATAGCGCCTCTCAAGATAAAAAATCATGAGGTGCTTCAAAAGAACAAAAAAAATTATATATATATAGCATATAAATAAGAAATGATTAAAAAAATATAATTAATTGTAATGAATTGTAATTGTAAATGGAGTGAGTTTCTAAAGGAGACCACTGAGTCCACTGATCTCAGGCTCAGGGGGAGAGAGCTCCAGAGTCTGGGGGCCACAGCAGCAAATGATCTGTCACCTTTGGTCTTTAGCCTGGTGCTGCACAACCAGTAGGCTTTGATCACTGGACCTCAGGGACCTGGGGGTGTAGGGACTGAGAAGATCACCAACGTATGATGGTGCTTGTCCATGTAAGGCCCTAAAAACCAGAACCAGGATCTGGAAATGAACCCTGAAGTTAACCGGCAGCCAGTGAAGCTGGAAGAGGAGCGGGGTGACGTGGGTGTGTTTGGAGGACTTGGTCAGCAGCCTAGCACAGGCGTTCTGGACCACCTGTAGACGCTTCAGGGACGTTCTGCTCAGACGAGTGAAAAGCCAGTTGCAGTAGTCTAAGCATGAGGAGATGAAGGTGTGGAGAACAATCTCCAGTTCAGAGCAGGACAGAATGGGACTCAGCTTAGCAATGTTCCTGAGATGGAAGAAGGAAGAGCGAACAAGAGAACTGACATGAGAATCCAGGGTGAGAGCTGGGTCAAAGTAGCCTAGTGAACTAGACCAAATTCTTGCTTTGCAGAGTTTGGTCTAGGCACGCTTCATTGGAAACCTCGCAGCCTGATCCACTGCTGTGGCTGTCCAATCACAGCTCGCTATAGTTTTGGTTGGGCCAATCACAGCGCTCTATATTGTGGGCCAATCACAGAGCGGGAGTAGCCGATGACGTCAGCGCTGCGGCCGCGAACCCAAGCAACATGGCGGCAACTCAGGAACCACGTTCTTTTGAAACGGCTTTGTCATCAACATGGATTATTTAGACTCCAACGTGCGTAAGTCTGTCTGATATACTTAGCAGCTTCTTATTTTTATCAAACAAAGTAGTGCAATTTCCCAGTACACCTGATATTCGCGTGTTTTTATACAAAAACGACAGAAATCATTGATGTTAGACGCCATTAAAGCCTCCCGCTTTTCCGTCGCTGTGATTACGTCACGTTGTTCGTTACACTGATTGGTCCTAGCGCTATCCAATTGCGTGCTGACATTTTGAAAGACAACCGTAGATCCCGCCTCACGACTGAGAGCCGTCAATGGTTCGTGGCCAGACTATATATACACATATATAGGATGGCCTGCCAGGATAGCTCAGCTTAGCAATGTTCCTGAGATGGAAGAAGGAAGAGCGAACAAGAGAACTGATGGAATCCCATGGGGAGGGGGACGAGTTCTTTTGAACATTAGTTAGTTTTGAATAGACCGCAGATGAGTAGACTCCTTAATTTCCTTTAAGACACTGTAGTTTTATTAGAGAAGACCGTTCCTTCCTTTCGTTACCTCCAGGAAGATGGTTTTGTAGTTTCTAGCTCGTTTTGAATCTCTCTGCCTTCAGCCTCATGTTAATGAGAATTTGATGCTTTATGTTTTGTTGTTATTGGAAATAAACCACTTTAAGTTTGAACTGGACGTCTCTTTGTGTCCCTTTACACATTTACTTATTGTGTTGTCCTCCTCTGGGGTTCCTAGACCAGAAGGGGATGAAACACAGCTGTAGAAAGTTCCCAGCCATCCAGGAGTCTAAGCAGCTGTGCAACAGCTGCAGCTTAGACGTCTCATGGGGCTTAAAGGAGATGTACAGTTGGATGTCATCTGCATAAAGATGGCAGGAGATTCCTTTAAGAGCTCAGCATGTGCTGGGGAGGGAGCAGAAAGAGGATACGCTCCACAGCGCCATCTAGCGGGACCCGGCCCCACTAGCCTCTAATGCAGAGGTGTCGCTGCTCATGGAGCCTAAACTGAGAAGGTTAATAAACTGGGTCCAATACACCTGACAGCAATGCCCTGCAACTCATTTGAGAGAAACCTTGTGAAATTTTAGATTTCAAGAAGATTTTATATAAAATGCATTTTGTATTAATTTTCCTTAAGTTAATGACAAAATAAATGAACCCACAACATCATTCTATCATCCTATCTGGGCGTGCCTCCATGCTCCTTATTCCTTCCTTCTTGACGCTGACATCGAGTAGCTTGTGGTGTGACTGAGGCACTGGTTGCCTGGCAACAGGTCCAAGTTTAGAGTCCAGTGTGACTGTCGACCGCGGTGAGAGGACAGCTTGACAAGCCTGCGTGGCACACACACACACACACACACACACACACACACACACACACACACACACACATGTGTGCATTTATGGTTTATGAAACCACTATGACTTGGTGGTGGTTTATGGGGACACACATTTCCTCATAAACAGGTAATCTGTTGAACACAAAAACTATGTCAAAATGTTTTATTTTACCCATGGAAGATAATGCTCACTTAAAAAATAAGAAAAACCTATCAGAACATACATACATTCCACTATGACATTTTGAATGGTTTATGAGACCATGACAACATGGTGGTTTGTATCCCACACACACAAATTCTTTGCATCTGGTGAACACAAAAAGTATGTCAACATGTTCTATTTTACCCATGGAAGAAAAGCCTCACTTCAAAAATAAAATAAAAACTATCAAAAAATACACACAATCATCTGTGACATTCTAAGGGCGTTATGAGACCCTGGAGGTCTGCATACCACACACGCGACGTGGTTTACGAAACCAATTTTAAATTGGCCATGAAAACCAAAAGAAAGTTTAAGTTGCTGAAATAACTAAATAAAATGATAATAGCAGTTACAAAGTCAGTATTAATCAGCTAACAACATTTAGATTTTACTTTTATAAAAATTTGCAGCACTTTAAAAGTCATGAATTACGAGACCACCAAAAATGGTCTCATAAACCAAATGGTCTCATAATGCGGGTGTGTAACCTGACAAATTGGGCTCGCAAAACATAAATGCACACACACACACACACACACACACACACACACACACACACACACACACACCTTACATGTTTCTTGCTGGCCTGAGGATTAGACCGAGCTAAACTAAACTATTTGGGCAGCGCTGACATTAAACAGCACAAATGTTTGAGATCGATGGGGGTGCAGCCACACCTCTGGACAGCCACATGTTCCCCACAGCTGCACAGGTCTACATATGAAACCTTCATCTTCAAAGGCAGCAGGCTGTGAGGGAGCCTTGAACTTCACAGCTTTCTAAAGACCGAGCCTTCCGTAGATGCTGCAGGGGTCCGACGCAGCCAGCATGCCACAGATAGTCAGAGGAACGCTGACACGGAAAATGGCCTTTTCATTAAATACTTGCAGAGCAATGTTGCATTTGTAATGCGGTGTCCCCATAAACCCTGCAGGTTATGGGCCACACCGCGTTGCTTTGATAATCTGCATGTCAGAGTTAAGGAACGACCTCCATGATGTCACCCATCTGAGGGCTGAAAAAAACCCAGTCCTGCACAAACAACAAGCATGTTTACATACATTTAAATAATCAGGCCACTCTTAGAGTGGGGTTCTGGTCGCTCAGATCTTCTTCCATTGTTGATGGAAAGAGTTTACAGTCTGCCTGAAGGTGAGGTGATATGTGAAGGACTCCTGTAGATAGGGGGTGGGGGGGGCGGAGACATATATTCAGACCACCTCTCCTGAGTAACACTGGCAGAGCTGCACCAAGTTGTACTCAGTAAAAAGATCAAATATAATATAATATAAATATAAGACAAAAAGATACTGCATGACACATATTATAACAATAACTAGAACTACAAGCAGTTCTGAACGGGTTCTGAGCCAACCAGCGCAAGTCCCCCCTGGCCCCGCCCCTGCCTTTTCCATTCGACAACTGGCCCCGCCCCGCTTGTACGCTCTCGTGCCTGCACCCCATCACTTCATAATCTCACCTCAATCAGCATGATGAAACAAACAAGGAAAAAAATTGGGTCAAAAATTTACACAAAATCAGGAAAACCAACTTTTTGTGTATACTGGTGCAAATTACTAAAACATTCTCAATGACAAGAGGGTGTGTCCTACCTCTAAAACCTTTGGTGTTGCGTAGATTAGACCACCAAGATGAAAGTGTGTAAACATGAAAAATATATGTTCTTAATAAATTCATAAAAAGGCCATAACTTCTCAAATAATTAATAATCTATTGTCAGAAGGTCATCACTACTTGTAGAAGAAGATGCTTTAATTTCAACAAAACCGTTAACTAGGGATGCTCCGGCCCGATCACCTGATTTTCAAAGGATCGGAATCAGGTGAAAAAGATCGGATTTAATCTTATAAAACAACAAATATGACTTTTCATCCTGAGATTTTCACACAGAACAGTTTAGTTTTAATCTCAACAAGTTCCTCTACATCAGTATTCTTTGTTTCTTGGGAGAAGAAAACACCATCACCTCACACAATTTACATCAGGCGGGGATTCAGACACCATAACATGCAGCTGATAGCTAGCAGGCTAACGCAGAGCTAACGTGTCTCCTCAGGAGAGCTAACATATCATTCTGTTGGTGGTATTTTAAACCGGACAGTGAAGGCAGTGTAACAGCCACTGTAATGTGTGCATACCGGGCGTTCAACATGCTGGAAAAGACAACAGCCTTCAAAACCAACTACTGTCTCCTTCTGCTTTTTTCCATTTCATCACCACAGCGACTCATTAGTCTGCATTAAGTCCCAGTTCACAGCAGCATCGCTAACAAAAACACGGCCAGCTAACAGTGAAAGATACGTTAGTAAACACAGGGATGATGATGACGGACAGCAAAGCGTCAGGGTTTCTCATTCTGCAGCAGCTGAGACCTTGCCGGTAGCTTCAGGTGTTGTGTAGATAAAAGTTAGCCTGCTGGCCGTGGCGCCACATGCCTGCCCCGTCACTCAATAGAGCCGCATAATGAAGACGTAAACAATTTAATATATTAACACATTTTTATCAATGTACTTCCTAAACAAGGGCTGTTTCTCGACAGATAAACTAAGGAAATGACAAATAGAGAAACAAAGAAATACCCAAATAATAATAATAAAAATGAAAGGAAAACTTGACGTGTTTTCCCTTTTTTCTTCTTCTTTTAATGCTTTGCTGATGTATCGGATCGGGACTCGGTATCGGCAGATACTCAAAAACAAATGACTCGGACTCAGATTGAAAGCCAAAAATCCATGTTTCATCACAAAATTACCAAAATATTCTTGGATGGGAATGTCTGCATGTGGAATAATAAGCTTTTACTTTTATGTCTGTAGATTCCAAGAATTGGTAAATGAGCCCACCCAAAATTATATTAATAAAAAAAATCATACTCCATTATAGAATGTGCTGTCAACAAAACCACAACAATGATCAATGGAAATCAGATTGATCACCCATGGAGGTCTGGATTTGGAGTCACACTCCAAACTAAAGTGTAAAAACACACTACAGGCTCATCCAGCTTTGATGTAACGTCCTTAAAACAAGTCAGAATGAGGCTCAGTAGTGGGTGTGGCCTCCACGTGTCTGCATTAGGAGGAACCCAGGGCCACCCGAACCAGCGTATGGTCTCACAAGGGGTCCGAGGAGCTCATGTCGGTACCTAACGGCAGTCAGACCCTGTCCCAGCGTAGCCGGGTATCTCCCAAAACAAAGATATTTACTATGATTCAGCCTGTCATCCACACGAAAACACAGATTTCTGCAACAAAAACGAATCTTTTTAAAAACGCAGGCTAAATTGAAGATTTGCGTTTCTGTGTGGACAGAAACAATCAGAGTTTTAGGTTTCACGTCACTGTCTGCGACAAAAATGCTGACGGCCCATGTGCGACCTGTGTTTGGACATGGACGCCCTCAGAGCTGTGTTCGCGTTATCAATCATCCAAGCGCTTTTTGACGCTTGTTGACTTTATACTCCAAAACGACATTTAAGAGCAGTTCTACCTCATCGGTCCACACAAGCGAGCTAGGCGCCATGTTTAATGTTTTTTAAGTTGAGCAGGAAGACAAAATGGATAGGATTCAGGGGAACTGCTGCCACCTACAGGTCTGGCATGCCTATGAATGTGCTTAACAATGCACTTATGCGGTTTAGTGTGGATGGAGTTTTTCTAGAAACGAGGTGGTGTGGACGCTAGTTTTGAGAGGGCGGATATTTGTTTTAAAAAACAAACCCCGGCTACATGTGGACAAGGCCTCAGGCTGCCTCTGGACAGTTTGTGTGATTGACTTGGAGTCAGATTGTGTTATTTAAGTGTTCCCTTTATTTGTTTGAGCAGTGTATTTGCTTAATATTTACTCTAGACCTAAAGACCTGCGTACCAAAAAGGTTTTAACTAACCCTAACCCTTTTCCAACATTAAAAACTGACTCACTTAAAAATTCATTAAAAATCTAACCTTTGTTACAAAAATCTCTAAATATTCCATGATACCCTTTATGATGTGTGACATCTGCCCATATTTTTCTAAAAATAAGAAATTTAAAAGATTTCTCAAAATAAAATAATATTTGTATATGTTGCTTTGATTTAATGTTATCCATCATATTAAACACAAGGGCGTGCTTAAATCTGGACAACATTTTAAAGGAGCGGTCGAATGGGGCATATTTACTGACTCTTGTGCCCATGTACAATTGGCTGATAATGATAATAATAATAATAATGAAAAATCCATACAAAAACAATAGGGTTCTCTGCCCTTTGGTCCTGGAACCCTAATCATGAAAATATTTAAACTGACTCCAAGAAGTTTGAATAATTCCTGGAATCATTTCTGCTCACATGTATTAAAAATATCACGTTTTAAAGGGACACTTTGCAACTTTTTCATATTTTTAAATCATGTTCTTGAGCCAGTTTGTGCTAAAATGACCCTTTACAGGGTGAATGAAAGGCCACCCAGCCCCTGTCGCCCCCTGTGGCCAGAATATTCTGCACTTGCAACTTCACAGTTGCCGGTCCGGTCTGCTGGGACTTAGAAAAATTCAGCTTGACCTACCTGGCTCTGCAGTCTGCTTCCAGCATGTTTCCTGCATGTTTTAGATCATGAACACAGCTGATTTGTTTGATTTAGTGATGAACCGCTCCTGTAGACACTAATGAAGGCTGAGGAGACGTTTCAGCTGTTAGATTAAGGTGTTAGGAAGACCAACGCACAGCGAGGAGATAAGTTTTACTTTCGCTTTCACCAACGAACACTAGGGGGTGCTAAAAACAAGCCAAAACTGACTAGTGTCTCTTTAACAGGAATGGACATTTCAAGCACAGTTACAAATGTGTCTTACAGGTGAAACTGGAACAATGGTGCAAAAGTCCACTTATGTCAGTAATCCAGCTCAGACTGAGAGACCATCTAAAGGCTCAGGAACCCTCTGCAGGTGTTCTGGATTCATCAGCTGATTAGAGTGTGACACTTTGAGTCTAGAATATTGAACCTTTTCTCAATATTCACACACACACGCTGGTAGTTAAGACACCTTAAAGTTCTCATCTAGATTTTGCCGTGGCAACAAAACCCTAAACAAAGCTAAACGCCCATTTAAGAAACCAGCTTATGGGAATAATCAAACATTCGGATCCTCACCCAGGAAGCTGTGCATGGAGACGAGCAGACAGAGTTCAGCTTCCCTTCACAGCTTTTACCAGGATGAATGTGATAAAAAAACTATCTGAAGCTCAGCTGGCATTTCCAGACTTCAAGGAGCCACTCTAAAGTTTCTGGAGGGCTTGAATTATTTTCAATTTCAGTTGCACTTTATTTTAATTAATTATCTCTTCTTTCTGCTGCCAGCACCACACTCTTGTTGTCCTTTGTGGGATTTTTCTGTCACATCACAAGCAGCAGCTTACAGACTGTTACACATGCAGACTCGTGCATTTGGTAGGATGCACATTTAATCTAAAACAGCAAAACCACGATGCTTTCCTGGATGTGAAGGAGGGATGCAGATTTTAATCTGAAAGCATCTTTAATAACTTTAGTTTGAATTCTTCAAATAAACAATGGCAGGAAGTCAGATCAGCTTTTAGCACCAGCGAGTGTGGCGATGCACATTTGTTCTGCAGTATAAAAATGGCTGAAAGCTAAGATTCTCCTCATCTCTGTATCGATGTGTGTGCACAGAAGGTGAATCCTGTTTTTATGGATAATAGCTGTTTCACTTTTTTTATTTTAAAGGTTTTTTTATCTGCGTGTGCACATATGTGAGATCCTGCTGTCCTGGGAAAAAAAACTGTCATTTCCACATTTCTCGTCTCCAATCGCTCGTCAGGCTGTGAATGGATGGTTTGAATGTGCAGATTGCCTCTGAATCACACCATATCAGTGTCATACGTGTTTATGACACTGATGGTGGAGGCACAGGAGGGTGGGGGTGGGGTGGGAGACACGAAACAACAGAAGAAAAAGAAAAAAGCAACAGGTCTCCAAGGTGATGGAGGAGACTTCTGCAGCTGAAACCAACGTGCTTATTAAGAGCGTGGCAGGCTAAACAGGCTGGAGGATGAGCTGGCAGTCTGAGGGAGCACAGTAATCACCGGCAATTTGCAAACCTAACTTTCAACACACACTTTACATAATGTCTCTGAGAAGGATTAGGGTCTGTAGTCACGAGACACAATTAAAACACTTCATCAGCAAGACGGCTTGTCTCCTACCTGTGGCTGGGTCCACATCCCGCTCGATCAGGTGGTCGTCTTGGTGAACCCACTCCCCGTTGCATTTGAAGTAGATCTGTGTGGCTGGCGTTGAGCGGCAGGTCAGTGTGACTGGCTTGTTCTTCACAATGTACTCGTCCTCCGGCTCCACCAGGAAGTGAGGTAACAGGTCTGAGAATGCAGCAGGAAGTGCTGCAGTGGCGGTGTGCTCTGAACCTTGGAGAAAAACAAATAAACACGGCTAAGAACAGCTGAATAAAAAAAGCTGTGAAAGTTTTTATTGTCACCAATGCAAGAGCCCATCAAGTCCCCGGTCTGCTCTCGGAGCAGCAGAAGAAAAGATGGACCTATTAGAGATGGGTGATAAACCAAAACTTTACCGATACCAAAATATATGTCGTCATTTTGCTCATGTCAATATATCAGGTATTTGAAAAAAGAAGAAAAGATGTGAGTAGGTTACCAATGTCCATGTTTCTTTAAAGGTGTGGAACACTGAAAAACCATTTAAGGAGAAACGATCTTTCATATAGCACCTCTCAAGATAAGAATCACGAGGCGCTTCACAAGTACAAAAAATTAAAAATAAAAAGAAGTAAAGAAATTTAAAAATGAAACACAAAATTATATGTATATAATATATGTATGGACCCAAACATAATGTCCCACAGATGTTCTATTGGGTTTAAGTCAGGGGATCGTGAAGGCCATTCAATTGTTTCAATTCCTTCATCCTCCAGGTACTGCCTGCATACTCTTGCCACATGAGGCCGGGCATTGTCGTGCATTAGGAGAAAACCAGGACCTACTGCATCAGCATAGGGTCTGACAAAGGGTTCAAGGATTTCATCTGGATACCTTATGGCAGTCAGAGCACCATTTCCTAGGCAGTAGAGGTCTGTGCGTCCCTCCATGGATATGCCTCCCCAGACCATCACTGACCCACCACCAAACCTGTCATGTTGAACGACGTTGCAGGCAGCATAACGTTCTCCTTGTCTTCTCCAGACTCTTTCACGTCTATCACAGGTGCTCAGGGTGAACCTGCTCTCGTCTGTAAAAAGTACAGGGCGCCAGTGGCGGACTTGCCAATTCTGGTGTTCTTGAGCAAATGCCAGTCGAGCTCTACGGTGCTGGGCAGTGAGCACAGGGCCCACTACAGGACGTCGGGCCCTCAGGCCATCTTCATGAAGTCTGTTCCTGATTGTTTGGGTAGAGACATTCACACCAGTGGCCCTCTGGAGGTCATTCTGTAGGGCACGAGCAGTGCTCAGCCTGTTCCGCCTTGCACAAAGGAGCAGGTATCGGTCCTGCTGATGGGTTGTGGACCTTCTACGGCCCTGTCCAGCTCTCTGAGAATAACCGCCAGTCTCCTGAAATCTCCTCCATGTTCTGGAGATTGTGCTGGGAGACACATTAAACCTTCTTGCTGCAGCACGTGTGGATGTGCCATCCTGGAGAAGTTGGACAACCTGTGCAACTTCTGTAGGGTTAAGGAATCGCCTCATGCTGCCAGTAGAGATAATTACTCAAGCCAAAACTAGCACGAGTGGAAAACCAGCTAAAAAAGATCAAGAGGGAGAAACTTGAAATGACCTCCACATGTTAAACCAGTCCTGTTTTGAGGGTTTTGTAATTGTTGCCACTTTAGTGCACCTGTCGTTAAGTCCATGAACACCAATACAGCTGAAAGTGATTAACAATGCCCTCAGCTGTTAATCAACCAGAAAATTATCAGACAGGTTTCATTGATTTCATGCCAGGCCCAATAAAAAAAGTGTTCCTTTAATTTTTGGGAGCAGTGTATATATATATATATATGGTAAAAAATGGGAAAAGTAAAAATTGTGATATTAAAATGTGAGGAAAGGGAAAAAGAAAAGGAATCAGAAAAGGGTAGTCATTGGATCATAGGAAAGGCAGAAATTGGTAGAACCAGCAGACTGAAGAGAAGGTAGTGATGCAGAATCAGCAGCAGGTCCAACCAAAGCCACCTGAACAGGTGAGTTTCTAAAGGAGACCACTGAGTCCACTGATCTCAGGCTCAGGGGGAGAGAGCTCCAGAGTCTGGGGGCCACAGCAGCAAATGATCTGTCACCTTTGGTCTTTAGCCTGGTGCTGCACAACCAGTAGGCTTTGATCACTGGACCTCAGGGACCTGCTGGGGGTGTAGGGACTGGGAAGATCACCAATGTATGATGGTGCTTGTCCATGTAAGGCCCTAAAAACCAGAACCAGGATCTTGAAATGAAATTTTATTTAATAATTTACATTTAATGATTGTTTCTGATTCTAATGGGTCACTCTGAGTTTTTCATGCAGGCTGAACACTAAATAGTCTCCTACACCTATCTGCTGCATTAGCTTCTGATAGAAAATAGACAGTGAAGCCAAGGGGGAACCCCACAGACCCAGACCTGAAGCCAACACAGAAGTGCCAAAAACTGCAGTTCCACCCTCATCCACTAGGGGCTGGCACCAGAAACAAGCAAGTCCTCATTGACTCCCATGTTAAAAATGCTAGTTTCACAGCAGAAATAAACATGTTTACAGCCTGGTTCAAAAAACATTTAATAGGTCTAGTTTACAGACATGACAACTCTGAGGGGGGTGAATGTTTTGTAACTCTTCTGTTTAGGTGTAACTAAATGCTTAAAATTATGAATAATTAGATTTGATTGACAGCTAGCATGAGCGTCAGAGCTAGCGTAAGCGGCTAGCTCTGGGGAAGACCTCAGCCTCACGTTAACAGATGTTCGACCATTTCAACTCTCTGAACTTTAGTTCTGTCCTCTGTGTGTTCGTGTTTGGATGTTAATCATGGAATTATTGGACAAAGAGGGCTAGCTGTGGTATTGATTGCACTAATGGCACTTACACACTAGCATCAGCTCTACTCCGCTCCGCTGGCCCGGCCGCGGTGGCTCCACACTGCCTTAGGGATGCGGACATAGTCGAGCACATGGGCGGTCTCCAAAATTGGCATTAAAAATTGGCGCGAAGATATCAGTGATGTCATGAGCGCATCTCTGAGCATGTGGGCGGGTCAAAGGAGTGCAGAGAAGTCTGCAGTGTTTTCCTTATTAAACAAAGGCGTCCTGAGCAGCCTTATGCTTTTGGAGACTCTCTGCCTCTGATATATCATCCTGCTTTGCTGTGTGTGAGTGTGTGTGTGTGTGCGCTCCTCACAGCAGAGACAGAGATAAATGGCTTCAGTCAGAGGCTCGTTAACTCCTCAGCATCCATAATAATAATGAAGCACGCATGCAGGAATCCCCCGCTGGCTGATTCAATCTGCCAATCAGAGGCTCCCCCTATGGTAGGCGTGAATTTGAGCCGGCAGTGAGTGTGTTGGCCTGGTTTTGGCCCGAGGTAAAACGCCTTGGGAAGACAGCTGAAAACACGTCCAGTTCGGCACCAGAAATTCCTGGGCTACCCGGATGTGAACACAGGATACCCAGACCAGTCCGGGTAGAGCTGATGTTAGTGTGTAGGCACCATAAGAGATCATCCAACAAGTCTCTACTTCATTTTTATCAGTAAGTAT
Source organism: Aphyosemion australe (assembly GCA_006937985.1). Lineage (NCBI taxonomy): Eukaryota > Metazoa > Chordata > Actinopteri > Cyprinodontiformes > Nothobranchiidae > Aphyosemion > Aphyosemion australe. The sequence goes on from SSNS01000369.1 coordinate 514,509, forward strand.
AATTATATTTCTGTACTTTATTTTGCTGGTTGAATGGGGGAAGATGCTTTGTGTTTAACGTAACACTGCGTGGTCAAAGATGGGTTGAAATATGAAGTGCTGGTGGGGCTGGCTGGGTACAGAAACTTGAGCTAGGAAAGCTGGTTGTGGCTAGGTTTTCGGGCTTTGCTGATCCACCTGCACGGTATAACCTGTATGATTTTGGCCTATGATATTTCTTTTATTTATTTATTAACTTATATTTTAGGAGGATAAAACCACTTGAGATGAATCATCTCGTTTTCGAGTGGGTCCTCCAACAATAATGTAAATAAAGTACAAGAAAGCAGAGACAATAACGAACCGACGAGTCTGAAACATAAATCACAAACAACAAAATCTACAAAATAATAATAATAAGAAGAAGAATAAATAAAATCCTGCTGTGGTTCAAACAAAAGAGATAGATGTAAATACAATACTGTAGCTATACAGTCGTAATCTCAGGCAGTGGATTCAAAGCAATTACAGGTCTGCTTCACATGCTCATAAACGGCGTTTCTAAATAAGTGAAATGAAGATAAAGATCTTAAATGTGCAGGTAGCATGTTCCAGTCCCGAGAACGCACGTTTCCCTACTTCCTTTTTAAATCGAGGTGTTACAAAAGAGAGCTGATCACTGATCCTAGTGTGACACACAGAATTAAAGGGTACTAACAATATTTTTAAATAAGATGGAAAATCAAAAAATATGCATTTAAAAATAAGTGACAACCCGTGAAATTGACGCCTGGCATTTAAGGATAGCCATGAGAGGCGTTCATACATGTGACAGTGGTGCGTTCTAACAGGACAGCGTAAGCTATTGAATAAAACATCCAGAGATTGAAGACATTCAACCGTGGAGTTCTGGTAAATTATCTCTGCATAATCCACAATCGGAAATAAAGGTTGGCTTACAATACGCTTCCTTACTGTGAGGTCAAAACAATTGATAGACTGATATAAAGTTTTCAAACAACATGTCACCTTATTTTGTGAATATGAGTTTTAAAGGACAACTCTGGTTCCAACCAAAGCCCTAAGTATTTAATGTTATCAGATGATAACAACCATGAAGAGTCTAAAAAATGTAAAAAAAAATGTATAAAACTAAACACTACCGGCTAACCGGGCGCGCTTGGTGATGACGTCATCGAGGAGCGCAACACTAACGCTTCAATGAGCAACATGGCGAGTGGAATCTGCCAGCCTAATAATCAAAATCAGGAGAAGACGCAGCTGAAGAATTTTATTTTACATACAGCAGACTTAAACCTGCGGGCATGTAGCGGCGATGCATTAAAACCACCACTTGCTAGATGCAAGGTAGTGGCGCCGTACCTTTGGAATTCACCAAATACTTGAATAAAATAAAAAACACTTTATGGCACAACTACTGCGCACAACACCTGATTCTGATGACAAACAGTTTTTAGGCATCTTAATTTAAAATTCATAAGGTAGTTCACCTGGTTTAACAAGTGTTAATGTGTTTAATTCACGTATCACTGGTTTGATTGCTTCAAAATAAATTATTCTGTGTAATTCTGTCATTTTTATGGGTTTATTCCTTCAGTTTAACTAATAAGTAACATTAAAACTTCCGTGTTGTCGGTGCGCCCCGCCGTGGGTCAGACCCATGGATCAGCTGATCTGAGTGCAGCTCAACAAGTAAAGGAAATTAGATAAACCTCCAACCTTATTGTAATATTATTGAAAAAAAACGCAGCAAAGCATCATTTTACCTGCAGTTATTCACTCCTGAAGTAAAACCTAACTTCTATGAGCAAAAGAAAAACATGAAAGATGAATAAATGAATCAGGAAAGCAGAAAGAAATGTTTTTTCTGTTTTTACATTTTTCACTTCAGTTCAAACTATTTAGAATTTTGTGTTTTCATCACATTTAGCTTGTATTTTATTGCATTGCTTGGAAAAAGAACATAAGCATAAAAACTATTAGAGATATTTTGCATTTTTTAAATAAGTTTTGAACATTAAACGTTATTTAAGTGGCGGTCTATACTTTTTAGTAGCGGCCAGCGACAGCAACTAAACCAAAATGTTGCCAAATGGTTGTTGAAAGACTTTTGAGGGACCAGACTTCTCCTCGACCAAACCTACCACCACCACTGCTCCCTCTAAGCGCTGCTGTATGATTAGTTATCATTCATTTATGGTTATCGATAACCTGACCAAGCTTGGCTTGTGTGTTTCTGGCAGGGTCGGCGAGGCCAGCTCTTCATCACAGTCCTTTTACCATCAACGCTGATGGACCAGCAGCATAAATCCTCAAAGACAAGAACACTTCACACGGTTATGCTGCTCTGCAGCCCGGATTCTAACCCTCTCCACACGAAGCACGGCGGAGCACACAGGGTCCCAGGATAAAGATAACCTGTTGTCTCCAAATCACTTCCTATAACTCCAGATGTGTGCAGGAAAAGCTGCAGAGCAGGGAAAACAGTAGAATCTGTCTTGCTTGGAAAATTTGCCACAATTTAAAACAGACTCCTGCACCGGCTGAAAAATGTGCAAAACAAATGGCGAATGACATCAAATTGCCTACAGCACACACATCCTTCCTAGATGAACATGGTTTCTCTTCCTCTAAACATATTAGGCGTGTGTGAGAGATGGTGAGCGGACGCGGATCAGAGCAGAAAGAGGAAAATAACCTCTTTACACAGCAGACACTCGGGGGAGATCAGTGAATCCCAAAATAAAACTCCTTTAAAAGGAGTGTAATATTAATTTACTGCCCTGAATCCAATATGGCTGACAGAGCAGACATTAACAACCTTCTCCATCACTCCCTGTGCAGCGGCAGAGGAAAGGGAGTCCACATCTCTCATAATGAAACGGCAACACTCACCCTGACCTTTCTCTCTGCTCCCCCCCCCCGGCCCTTGGTCTATCAGCCGACTGAAACCCAGGCAGAGGAGGATGGAAAGTTACCTTCAATAAACAATATTTAGGTAATCTTTTTTCTTTCCTGTGTTTTATCCTTGTGCAGAGATGCTAATTCACCAGGAGCAGACACAGCTAGCAGCGCCGCCGCTCAGCACCATTAATGTCTTGTGTACGTGTTTAACTCTTAATGAAAACTAAATGTTCTGTGTCCAATGAACAACGTACATCACCGCTGGCACTTTCGCTTATTTTCTCAAGCACATTTCATTTCTTATCGCACGAGCAGGAAAACATGGCAGCTCTCTGCATGACAACACAACGCTCTGACATTATTTACTATGTACACAAGTGTGTTTTCCCGTCTCACTGTGGAGGAAAAGGCCACAGTTCATCCTGGACGGTGACTATAATTGCTCTAAAGCGGAGCCAAAACTTTGCTAATAAACAGCGGGGGCAGCAGTAGGTCAGGTTGTTTGAAAACGTGTCCGTCCTAATGATGGCGGCTTCTCCTAATGGGCCGGCTTCCAGCTTTGTGACCGCGGCCATTAGCCGGCTGGGCTGACCCCCCCGTACTCCCCGCAGACTAAAGACAACAGCTCGCTGAAATGGTGGGTGAGACCCACCTCACACCTGCCAGGTTAATCCTCTCTTAGAAGACAGACGACGTTCAAGCAGAGAGCAAAGACCAAAGCACAAGAGAAGAATGGCTTGATGCTGTTAGACTCACTGCTGCTTCTCATTTACACGGGTCACGTTCACCATGAACTCCAACGTTCTGATGACGTTTCCAATTCCTGCTTGTGTGAGGGTGCACGTGCACTCTGAATGGGGGGTTGCTTCCATTTTAGAGCATGTTCTTTAGGTTAATGAGGTTAAACACATTATTTCTTTTGGAGAAATAAATGATCATTTTATGGCGGAGCATTCCAGGCACGCACCACTTTGTGTCAGACCCATAATGAAGGGCTGATGGTTACTAAATTAGCTTAGATTATTGTCACGGCACAACATGCTTCAAAGTCAGTGCACACGCGCACACACACACACACGCGCACACACACACACACACACGACGTCTTGCGGGTCAATGCACACATCAAAGTGATGAACTATAGGTGCTGCGTTACGTTCCTCAGAGCGTGATCAGCTTAGGCCATCATTATTTGTCAGAAGCATCTAAGGTCACTGCTGGATCAGTGTGTCCACAAATAAACAAAAACACACAGAGCTAAATGTGTGTGTGTGGTTAATCACGTCGCCGATGGAAATGACATCAAAGAGCCTGCAAGTGTTCATCTGAAAAAGAAACGTACGGTTCTGAACTCATTTCTGACTGCATCTGCTTCTTCAGAGACAATTAAGTTGACCAATCACACACACACACACACACACACACACACACACGGATGCAGCAGCTGTCAGTGTGCTGAGCCATGATGTCTGGAGCAGATTTCCTGCTGCTCACAGACTCCAGGTCTCATCTGTCCAGCTCACCATGTCAACTCCCAAATCAGGGAGAGAGCACATCTACAGGAGGAGCAGGAGGAGGTGATTAAGTGGTTATGGTGCAAAAAAACAACAAGGAAAAAATAACAATGAAAAACCTGAAAATAACCATGTGCACCCCCACTGGAGTTAAAAAACATTAATGTTGAGGTTGTATTTTGTATTTTAAGCTCACATTTCCATCCACCTTCAATGTATTATACTGATTTGAACTGTATATACCATTACTACCTTTTTTTGTACAAACAAATCTCAGTCACACTTCAAAACAAAATTCCACTTTCTTCTGCTCACTAATCTTTTCTTGTGTCAGGTGGCTGCATGCTGTAAAAGCAGCATTTTCTTTATGGTTATTTCACTCCTACCTGCTTCAGAACTATAGCAGAATGAGCCACAGTTACAAAACAAATATATTAGAGAAAAAATCAGCATCTTTTGTGCTTGTCCCTCACAGCAGACACACCATGTGTCCTTTCTGTCCCTGAAGGAAAGCAACCACTAGGCCTAATTTACATCTCCATGAGCAACAGAGATTAAAAGAGCTTTACAGCAACATCAGTCCTCGTTTCTGGAGTTTATTCAACTAACGACACCATCCACAACGTTACAGGAGTTCACGTTTAGCCACCATGCAGACCAGGTTTCTCCTTCCCCATGCAGCCTGAGCGTTTTCATCTCATGGTTGGTTTGCTGAAGTGGTTTCCTGGCTGGTTTCAAACCACAGAGTGTCCTTCCTCAAAAATCACTCACAAATGTATTTTTAAATAAAATGCTTCTAGGAACAGGAGACCGAGTAACATTTTCTTGGAAAATAAATCAATAAAGTGCTGACGACAATGACACAAGGACTTCTCAAACTCACTAAATGAAGTTAAAATGTCAAGTTCAGAGGAAACAACAGGAGCCCCATCCACTCATTAATAGACTGAAGAGTGGTTAACTGATTTATGTTTGTCCCCAGATGACAAGTACCCCCCAACACACACACACACACACACACACACACACACACACACACACACACACGGGTATCAGAGAACATTTTTCAGCGAGACAACCAGGCTTCAGCAAGCACTCCTTGAGCTACAGACACTCGTTTAGTGTCAAAAACAGAGAGCAGCCCACACACACACACACTTAGAGAGATGAAACTTCCACATAGGATAAGCTAGAAACACACACACACACACACACACACACACACACACACACACACACACACACACACACACACACACACACACACACACACACACACACACACACACACACACAAAATAAATTGCAAATGAGCAGCACAGCTGCTGGCTGACAGTTTCTCCTGTAGTCAGTGAAAGATGCAACGCGGGTCATTGCAGAAGTAAAAGCATGAACTAGCCTGAATTTCTAATTCAAAAGAAAACCACTAATCAAGCTTTTTGCAATAATGTGAATTATGACAGCATGGCCACGAGAACCAAGATCAGCAGAAACGTTATTGATGTTTCCAGTGACTAAATGCGGTCACCATGGTGACAAACACTTGTCCTCTCTGACAGATAAGCTGACTATAACAACTTTATGTTGAATTAAAGAAAATGCTAAAAGCGTCTTACACATCAATGTTTACACGACCAAAGTGCTGCATGTTGGTGCTAGAACGACTTTAAAAAGCATCTCACTGACAGCTTTTAGTCAGAGCTGAAGAAAATAATGAGTCTACTGGAGATTAGGGATGCAAACAGCATTTAGGGATTCAAGTGGCCACAATCTATTCCAAATCAACCATTATTAAAGATGCTCTAGAATCACTTCCTGTCAACAAGTATCGCATCAAAAAAACTGAGAATCTTACAATCACACTGGCAAGATTGGTAGGGCAAGCCTAAGGAGAGGCAGATGACTGTTAAATAAAACACGCTGATGAAGAAATGTTTCTTCAGGATATAATATGATCCTGTCGGTGTTCCTGGTGGGAAGATTTCTAGGAAACGGCAGATTCTTGTTTGTGTTTTCAGCTATGACTGATCTCTGAAATAGGTATAATTTTAAATGAATAACTGCTGTTTCTTTAAAGTTGTGTCACTAAACTGTTTGTGACAGAAACAGAAAAACGTGTGTGAATACACACCAGCACAGCAACACCATTAATAAGCCTCGCACCTTTGAACAAGAGCTTACACATCTGTTTATTCCGGTTTGTTGATTCCTGTTTATTAATTTTTCTTGTCATCTTTCTGAAGACGCACCTCAGTGGGGGGGGGGGGGGGGGTGATCTAGGCAGGAAGGAGCCTTTGTGCCGTTTACCGCCGACACCCAGACGACGCTACGCAACACCTTTGCCTCGGCTCACTTTCAAGTCGGCATCGTGTTGAAAGGCGCATTTTGCCTTGAAACCTAAGAGACCATTTTAACTTCCTGTCAGTGTAAAAGAGCTGACATTTTGAGAGCTGAGCATAAGTGAGATCGGCTGTGTGGGGATTTGTGTGAATGAGCACACGGCTAAGCGTGACGCTTCCAGACGAGCAGCTGAGAATCTAAATTGTGCGACTAACCACATCAGAGTGGGAGAACTTCAACACAGGCTTTTTAAATCATAGTATGGTCCGATGTGTGATTCTGAATCATTAATGCTTCAAGTTTTAATGGCTTTAGTGTCACAGCTTTGTCTGCTTCCACTTACTGACGGTCAAGCTCTGGGGCTAAATCAGCCTGAACCAATCAGCTCTGCACGTCCGGAGCTAATCTCAGCCCGACTTTCTAATAAACTCATTAGACTGCACTATAAATTAGTAATTAACTTTTACTCCAATTACATCATCATCAATTACACATTTAAATCTTAAGGAATTGTACAAGATGAGGAGTTGTGGAAATTCATCATGACACAATCAGGATTCTCATGTAGACCAGGAGCTAAACTCTGATAGAACAAGTGTAAATCAAAGGTTACACCTGAGCTCATTTTTAGGTGTTGTGGGTTCGGGTTAGGTCCCACTGGGGAGATGGTGCAAGTACAACTGGTTCTAACACGTTTTGAAGGACTCATGTACTTGTTTATTCAATACATTTGCTGTGGGGGGCAGGATTACAAGTTTTACTCACTAAAATTCATGATATGTTGAGAGAGACCAAGATGGCGGCGGACAAGTGAAACGTGTGGCTGAAGCTCCCAATCAGCTTTCCTCTTAAGTGGTTTTTAGCCTGAACTTTGTACGTGACTCGACGCCTAAAGCCTCACTTCAGATCCGACGTGTGAAGTGGCTCCTAGAGCGACTGGTAGAATGGAGACAAACACTAAAACGAGCACAAATGCTTGCGTAATCTTCCCAGCTATCTTCATCAAGGTACAAATCTGAGCCTTTGACTTCACCGTGAGGTTACCAAACCAGCATGCGATGCCAGATCTCACAATGGACTCTACTGTTGCCCTGTAGAAGATCATCATCATCATCATCTGTGGACAGACACCAAACAGCCTGAGTCTGCAGAGAAAGTGTAGACGCTGATGGATTCGAGCACAAACACTGTTAGCATGAGTCTTCCAGCTGAGATCGTTATCAATGTAAACTCCTAGCTGCTGAATGTTGTGCCCATGCACCGCCACCAGGAACTGATTTCCAACGGACTGAGGATCCACCAGCATCTCCACTGTCTTCTCCGAGTTGATAAAGAGCTCGTGAGCATCACACCAGGTCACACACTCATCTACCGCACGGCTGTGGCTTCTCAGGTCAGAGTCTTTTGTTAGCAGACATCAGAGAATTTCACTATGTACTGACTCTGCTGGGAACTAATGCAGTCATTTGTGTAAAGAGTACAAAGACACAGCCTTGAGGGACTCCTGTTCTGCTAAACACAGTATCAGAAAGGACAGAGTTCAGTCTCACCTGCTGTGGCCTGAAAGACAGGAAAGAATGATACCACTTGATTAAAAAAGGGTTCACATTCAGCTGAATCATCTTTTCTAAGAGGATGTAGGGCTGAACAGAAATAAACACCAAGCTAAAATCAATAAAAACTAGCCTTGCATATGCAGAAGGGCTCTCCAGATGTTTATGAACCAGATGCATGACGGTTAAAATGGCATCACTTGTGCCTCGTTGTTTTTTGTATGCAAACTGATATTGGTCCAGTTGTGGCTCCACCTCCATCTGTAGCTCATTAATTAGGAGCTTATTCAGTGATTTCATCACGTTTGACGTCAGGGCCACTGGCCTGACATTGTTATTTACCTGGGGGCATATTTTCTTAGGAACTGGGACAATGACAGATTTTTTCCACAGCTGAGGAACAGATTGAGTGTCAACAGAGAGCTGGTGTGAGTTCATCAGAAAAAGTCCAAGGTAAAAGCAGACATGTCATCAGGCCCTGCAGCTTTGTTAATATACAATGATTTGAAAACCCTATTGACAGAGTCTGGGTCGATCAAAAATCTGTCTTTGTGCAGATTACAATCTACCCTCTCTAAGATCTTATGGCATTCTCCCTGGTAATCCTTCTCAAAACGAATAAAAAAGTCACTCAGCTCATTGGCTCTGAAGAAATTGTTAGTGGTAAAAACCGGCCCCTTCTTTGAGTCCATGTTGGTCATACTGCAAATTGAATCCCACAGCCTTATCCATAAGTTGGACGTGAAGAATCTGAAAGATGACACTCACGGCACTGAGGTCTGAATTCTCTGAGATGTTTGAAGCGACACTAAGAGGTACCCTGGTGGAAGAGAACCGAGCTGCAAAACACCTCCACGGAGCTCCGGTCGGACATGGAGCAGATCAGGACAAGCGTGAAGGAGGTGGAGGGCGGATTGTCCACCTGGTCTGATCTCCCTGCGGAGTGTGGTTGTGGAGCTAAAGAAGGACACCTTGGCACTGCACGATAAATGTGATGATCTTGAATGGACGTCTAGATCATGTAATATTAGGATTCTCAGAGTTCCAGAGAGCTCTGGGTCTACCTCGACAACAGCGGTGGCCAAAATGTTACAAGATGTGCTACAGCTGGAGAAAGAGCCAATGATGGAACGAGCCCATCGAGCGCCACAGCAGGTGAGTAACAGACCATGAGCCATTGTGGCAAAGTTACATTATTATCAGAGAGATTCTGACTCACGCACGTTCCTGAGGCTAGCTTCACTACAGACATTGGTTGCAGCCTTCCTGGACTACAAGGCAGAATCAGAATCAGAGTCAGCTTTATTGTCATTGCACCAGCGTCCTGGAGCATAGAAGTTTGTTTCTGCAGCACAACCTGACCAGGGTTAAACACACAACATGTAGACAAACAGGTATAGGCAGGCCACGAGAGCAGCCATAATGGCGCTCATTTTCAGTTCGATAGAAAAGTGTTACATGAGGATGGGGGGGAGGGTGCATTCTAGAGTTACCCCGGGGTAGCTTTGCTATGAAAAAAAAACAGCTCAACATATAAGCACAAATGGTCACAGAAATGAGTCTGAGGTGGGTGGGAGGGGGCTGGGCTCCAGAGAGAGACCGCAGCCTCAGCGTGCGTTCTCAACCCCTGTTGTTCAGAGGAGGGAGGGAGATCCAGGGTACGCAGAGCACATTGACTCCTTAGGTACGGCGTCTTTGCCAGGCCAGGTCACAGTTCCAAAGGCGGGGGGGTAGGGTGGGTTTCACAGCATCTATCTGTATTCCTTATGTGGGGGTCTTTCTTCTCTGCAGCTCAAGGCTGCAAGGGCGCCTTATTCAGATAAGAATAGTTGTTTTGGGGCAGGCAGAGATAATATTCTCTCTGCCTTGCAGTTTTTAGCTGGACTTCAGTGAATCCAATAATTGGGTTTAACTTAGCCCATACCGTGCAGAACCGTCTCCAAGATCACATCCATTTTGCGCGGGATCGCTAGAACCTCTAGCTTGCGATTCACCTCGAGCAACGTCTGAGTCAGAGTGGTCTCTGCCCAGCTGAGACTTTCCTTGAGTTCAGGTGGCATTCCAATCGCCCCCGACTTTCCAAATGTTTGAAATACCAGAAATGCTCCTACTCCAATCAGAAGAAATCCAGTAATCATAAATCCAAATATCCATGTGTCTTTTACGTCCTCTACGGACAGCTGGGAGAGGCATATAATATTCCACTGCTTCCAGGAATCCAAAATATACCCCACCGGGTGCGTTCTGTCCGGACAAGATGGAGCTCCTCGCTCCATTCTCATTGTTGAAAAAAATCTTGTCTATCGCGTTCAACGACCAGCTTACCAAATCCATGATTTAATAAATATTTGACTTTTCAGGAGGAATGCAGAGAAATGCTCTGGTAGACAGACAGAACAAAAGCCTTGGGAAAAGATAAGGGAGGAGGTAAAAAGAGAAAAGCGTCTTCTCTCCGAGCGCCAGAAGAACAAGAGAGTTCCCAATGCCAGGGCTGCGTTTGCTGATGTGAGGAAACTTCTTCAAGGTCGACGGGAAGTATGTTACAGCCCGCTCTTCCTGGCCAAGCTTTGTGTCACCCATGATGGAAAGTATAAAATATTCATTGACCCAAAGGCAGCCATGGATTACGTGAAAATCAGACAACTAAACACTTTTGAGCTGTTGCTGTCCTGGAACAAGGGAGGGTTTTTCTGGACGTTCTCCCACTTAGAAATCATGGAGGGGTCTGAAACTCACATTGTAGGTGCATTCATTGCATTGAATTCATTGCATTCAATTCCTGAAATTAAATAAGGCAAGACAAGCCTTTTTCTCCAAAGTCATTAGTGATAACATTAACAATTCCCGTGTTCTGTTTGCTACTGTCGAGAGGCTAACTAATCTCCCTACACAGTTAGCCCGATTACATATCCCAAACTAAGTGAGTTAATGAGTTAGCATCCTTTTTCAACGAGGAAATAATAAACATCAGATTAGCCATTCATTCATCCATGTCAACCAACACAACCAGACCACTGCTACAGCCACACAGCAACAATCTGGCTAGAATGCCAGCTTTCAGTGTGATTAGTGCTGAAACACTGGAGGACATAGTAAAGACCTTAAATTCATCCACCTGCTGTCTGGACAACCTGCCAACTAACTTCTTTAAAAATGTTTTTAGTTGCTGATGTAATGAAAATTGTTAATTGTGTCAGGTATTTTTCCTGCTGCTGTTAAGCCTCTTCTAAAGAAAAACAAACTAGACCCCTTAGTGATGAATAACTACAGACCAATCTCTAATCACCCTTTTATTGGGAAAATTATAGAGAAAGCAGTTATGATCCAACTGAAAAACGTTTTGGAGACAAACAACCTGCTAGATGGTTTTCAGTCAGGCTTTAGACAACACCACAGCACCGAGACTGCACTGATTAAGGTATTAAATGATATTCATCTAAATACAGATTCATGCAAAACATCTGTTCTGACGATGCTCGATATCAGTGCAGCTTTTGATAATGTGGACCACACGTCCTTCTTGATAAGCTCATAAACTGGCTGGGACTATCAGGCACAATCCATAGTAGGTTCTAATCATATCTCGCAGACAGAAGTTATGTTGTTTCTATTGGTAATCACAAATCAAAGCAGATCACAATGACGTGGGGTACCCCAAGGCTCAGTTCTTGAACCACGGCTCTTCAATCTCTACATGCTCCTCCTGGGTCAGGTCATACACAATAACAACATTACATAGTTATGCAGATGACACCCATATCTACCTAGCTCTATCTATGATGTGGTCCCCTAGACTCACTCTGTCAGTGTTTGGAGCAAGTTAATGACTGGATGGAGTCAAACCTCCTTCAGGTAAAGAGGACCTAGAATGTAAACCAGCATGTTCCTTGTCGTTGTTGAATAAAGACAGCTTGGGTGGTCAAAAGTAGCATGCCATAAAGTCATGGCAGTGTGTGACCTACTTTTTATGTAAATTAGAAAGTTGAAAAAGGCGAGAGAAAAACTTCTGTTCTGAGAAAACATTCCTTAACACGTCATAAGGGGGAGCCACTCCTCCTCAAACCTGCATGTCTCCAGTGTCTGAGGCCTTCTGGGGAAACCAACCAATCAGCAAGAAGCTCATTATCATATTCATGTCCTGGCCAAGTGGGAGGGGCAAAACAACTCTTTTACAGGAAGGCTGGTTTAGGGGGTTTAGAATGGCCTGTATCAGGGCTCCTGGGACAGATGAAAGCCAAAAGAATATTTCTGATGCTTTTTAGAGGTTCATAGCCGTCTTAGGCCCATCTGAAAATGAGTGTCTGGCTACACTACTGGCTCTGACTGAGGGAAGGAGGTTGTTGCTCAAAATCTCACAATACTCGGCCCCATTCATCCTCTCTTTAATACAGCACAGTCGTCCTGTCTCCTTTGCAGAAAAGCACACCCAAAGCATGATGTTTCCACCCCCATTCTTCACAGTAGGAATGATGTTCTTGGAATGCAACTCATCCTTCTTTATCCTCCAAACACAGCGAGTTGAGTTGAGTTTAAACCAAAATGTTCTATTTTGGTCTCATCTGACCACATAACTTTCTCCCATGCCTCCTCTGGATCATCAAGATTTTCATTGGCAAACTTCAGATGGGCCTGGACATGTGGTGACTTGATCAGGGGAACCTTCCATGCAATGCATGATATTAAACCATGACAGTGTAGTGTTCTACCAGCAGTGACGTTTGAACCTGTGGTCCCAGTTTTCATCATGTCATTGACCAGCTCCTCCCATGTAGTTCTGGGCTGATCCCTCACCTTTATCATCAGTGATACCCCACAAGGTGAGATCATGCACAGAGCCCCTGTCCGAGGAAGCCTGACAGCCGTCTTAAGCTTCTTCTATTTTGCTCCAAAATGAATCTATTTTCACCAAGCAGCTTGGCAATTGTCCCTTAGCCCTTTCCAGCCTTGTTGAGGTCCACAATTTTGTCTCTGGTGCATAAAAGTCATGAACAGAATCAGTGACAAAGGGCAGCCTTGGCGGAGTCCAACTCTCACCAGAAACAAGCCTGACTTACTGCCGGCAATGTGGACTAAGCTCTGACACTGGTCGTACAGGGACCTAACAGCTCGTATCAAGGGGCCTGGTACCCCATACTCCCAGAGTACCCCCCACAGGGCCCCCCAAGGGACGCGGTGGAACGCCTTCTCCAAATCCACAAAACACATGTAGATTGGTTGGGCAAACTCCCACACACCCTCCAGGACCCCCCCAAGGGTATAGAGCTGGTCCAGTGTTCCACAGCCAGAACGAAAACCACATTGCTCTTCCTGGAGCTGAGGTTCGACAATCCGATGAACCCTCCTCTCCAGAACCCCTGAATAGACCTTACCAGGGAGGCTCAGGAGTGTGATCCCCCTGTAGTTGGAACACACCCTGCGGTCCCCATTTTTAAATAGGGGGACCACCACCCCAGTCTGCCAATCTAGTGGAACTGCCCCCGATGCCCACGCGATATTGCAGAGCCGCGTCAACCAACACAGCCCCACAACATCCTGAGCCTTAACAAAATCCGGGCGGATCTCATCCACCCCCGGAGCCTTGCCACCGAGGAGTTTTTTGACCACCTCAGTGACCTCTGCTCCAGAGATTGGAGAGCCCAACCCAAAGTCCCCAGACTCTGCTTCCACACTGGAAAACGTACCGGTGGGATTGAGGAAGTCTTCGAAGTACTCGGCCCACCGATTCACAACATCCCGAGTCGAGGTCAGCAGCACACCCTCTTTGGGCCTGCCAGGTCTGACCAACATCTTCCCCCACCATCGAAGCCAACTCACCACCAGCTAGTGGTCAGTTGACAGCTCCACCCCTCTCTTCACCCTAGTGTCCAAGACATGCGGCCGCAGATCAGATGAAACAACAATAAAATAGATTATCGACTTGGTGCCAAGAGCACATATGGACACCTTTATGCTTGAACATGGTGTCCGTTATAGACAATCCATGACGAGCACAGAAGTCTAATACCAAAACCCCACTCGGGTTCAGATCAGGAGGGCAATTCCTCCCAACCACACCTCTCCAGGTCTCACTGTCGTTGCCCACATCAGCATTGAAGTCCCCCAGCAGAACGAGGGAGTCACCCAAAGGAGCGCTTTCCAGTACCCCCTCCAGGGACTCCAAAAAGAGTGGGCAGTCTGAGCTGCAGTTTGGGGCATAAGCGCAAACCAGAGTGAGGACCCGTCCCCCCACACAAAGGCGGAGGGAGGCTACCCTCTCGCTCACCAGGGTAAACCCCAATGTACAAGCATCAAGTTGGGGGGCAAGAAGTATGCCTCCAGAGTGGTAGAGAGTCCAACCCCTCTCAAGGAAACTGGTTCCAGAGCCAGAGCCATGCGTTGAGGTGAGTCCAACTATATCTAGTCAGAACCTCTCAACCTCACACACCAACTCCAGCTCTTTCCCCACCAGAGAGGTGACATTCCACGTGCTGAGAGCCAGCTTCTGTAGCCGAGGATCAGACCGCCAAGGTCACCGCCTTCGGCTACCACCCTTTCCACACTGCACCCGACCCCTTTGGTGTCTCCCATGGGTGGTGGGCCCATGGGAAGGGGGACCCACGTCTCCTATTCGGGCTATGCTCGGCCAGGCTCCATGGGTAAAAGCCCGGCCACCAGGCGCTCGCCAGCTTGCCTCAACTCCAGGCCTGGCACCAGAGGGGGACCCCGGTGACCCGCGTCCGGGCGAGGGAACACTGATTCCATTGGTATTTATCATCATGATGGGTCTTTGGGCTGCACTTTGTCTGATCCTCCCATAGTGTGTTCATAAGACACCTAGGACCTGTTTGCTATGGGTGACCCTACCAGAGGCATAAAGCCTCAGACAACTTAGCTCCTAGGATCATTGGGACACTTAAACCCCTCCACCATGATAAGGTGGCAGCCCAGAGAGGCTGTTGTTCATTTATTTATTTAGTATTTTTTAATTTAATTTAATTAGATTTTTTTGTCCTTGTGAAGCACCTCTTGATTTTGCTTGAGATGCACTATATAAAAGATAATTTCTTCTTATAATTATTATTATTGGAGGATTTGGCAGAGCGTGCACTCCGGCGGGAACGGGTCTTCCATGAGCGCAGTGCCCTGATCTGATCCCTGAAGGAGATCCTTCTGGAGCTATGCTGTGATTTGGGACCCTTTGTGGAGCAACAGACAAACCGCATGAAACCAATCCCAGTCCATATTCTATTTTACTATGAGAACCTCCAGAACCTCCTCTGCTCCCCGATCATACATGCGTTGTCAAGGTAACCAGCCTGAATGACAGCTCAGAAGACGCTGCAGTGTCAGACGTTTCCAAATAAAACTAACTCCAAACAGAATGACTCCTTAAATGTAAATGACAACCCATTACTCTATGATTTATCATACTCAATTTTTATTTATTTCAGATGGGGACCTTTCCTCTGTCCTGACCGCGTTTACAACCTCTGCAACTTGTTTGGTTCTTTTGCACTTCAGCAGCCAGTGCTTCGATCTCACTGTCAATGAAGTTTCATTTGTTTATTTTCCGGGAAGAACTCAGGGAATCCCCTCGAGCTGAGGATGTGGTGTGACCAAATATGGTTAATTTAAGGCATTTCTGTATGTAAATGATGAACGGACACAAGCACCTGGGTATGCACAGGTGGGATTTATTAACAGTCAACTGCGCAGGAACATGTGTACAAGAGGCCACCGCACATAAATCAGGATTTTGACCGTTTGTACGAACATTCTAAATTTTGTTCATAGGAAGGAATGTAGGAATATTTCTACCAACGTTTGATGAATGAGGCCCCTGGTCTTTGCAACCTTGAACAGGATTTTCAATGAGAAAATCTGTAAGATCCATCAGCACTTATCTATTGATTCTCCACCTCTCCTCCAGCCACTTTCCCTATATTGTTCTTCTTTCTCCACTTTCCAACTCCCTAATGACTCTGAAATTTCTGATCTGATCTGCAAATCAAAGTCTTCCACCTGTCATATTGATCCCCTTCCCACCTCTCTAGTCAAATCCTGCCGGTCCTCTCTCACTCCGTTCATAACTGCCATTATCCACTCCTCTCTCACCACTGGTATAGTTCCATCTCAACTCAAAACTGCTGCAGTTACTCATCATACTTAAAAACCAGGTGCAGATCCAAACAAATTTAATAACCTTTGCACCATTTCTAACCTACCCTTCTTTAAAAAAATTCTGGAGAAAATCGTTGCCTCTCAACTCCACTCTCACTGGAACAAAACAGTCTCTATGAACACTTTCAGTCTGGTTTTCACCCCGGTCACAGAACAGAAACTGCTCTCTTAAAAACCACGAATGATCTCCTGGTTGCTGCTGATTCAGGCCTACTTTTCATCCTCATCCTCCTTGATCTGAGCGCAGCTTTTGACACCATTTCTCATTCAATTCTTCTTGACAGGCTCTGATCTATTGGCATTTCCCATCTCACACTTGACTGGTTCTGCTCCTAACTCTCAGGTCGTTCACTCAAATCATTCAGATCTGACCCCTCCCCAGTTGTTAAAGGTGTGCCCCAAGGTTCTGTCTTAGGGCACCTTCTCTTCATTATTTACGCCCCTCTCTCACTCCCCACTCTGCTTCCATACTTGTTCACAGACTTGTCACCTCAAGAATCGACTACTGCAATTCCCTCCTGTTTGGTCTACCACAAAAAGTCCCTCCATAAGCTCCAATTGGTCCAGAACTCAGCTGCATGCATCATTTCCAAAATTCCACTGAGTGCAGCCCTGTCCTCCAGCAGCTCCAATGGCTTCCAGTAAAACAAAACATTGATTTCAAAATCCCTCTTCTCACCTTTTTGAGACATCCACACCCCCCCACCACCATACCTGTCTAACCTCATTCACATTATCTCTACCATCCGCTCCCTCAGATCATCATCCTCTGTCACCCTCTCTGTCCCATCTTTCCATCTCAGCACTATGGGGAGCTGCTCTGCTCCCCATCTCTGGAATTCTCTCCCTCAAGCCATCCGCAACTCTGACTCACTCTCCACCTTTAAATCCAGACTCAAAACCCAACTATTTCAGACCTCCTACTGCTAGTTACACTTTTTCCAACTGGACTGATTTTATGATCTAGTTTGTAATTTTAATTTTTCTGTGTTTTTTTAACTTAGCTTCTATGTTTGTTTTATTTCTGTAAAGGCGCTTATAAATAAAATGCATTATTATTATTACTATTATTATTAAGCGGGTATAGAAAGCAGAAAGACTCGGAATGTTTAGGGAAAGTCACACACAGTTGAATAAACATATAAAAAGCTCTTGCAGACATGAGAAACACTCAACAGATGTCGCTCATTTCATGAAGAACATCCAAATAGCATCGTGGCAGCAGAAGCTGCCATGAAAATTCATCTGGCATCACGTGTTTGGCACTTTTATTACATGACTTTTTTCCTTCCAAAAGAGCCACAGAGATTAATACAGATTGGACTCAACAACTACACAGTCCTAAAAGCAGCTGAAGACATCCTTGATCTGTGAGGAGGGGCAGACGCACGCTCACATTTTATTATCAGAAACACACATTTGCTCCTGGATTTGTTGTCGTCTTACGCTGAGCCAGAAACGAGGCTGTCCATACACAAGCTGATTACAGAGCTCAGAACAGTCAGAGGAAGAAACAGCAATGAGACAAAGAAAAGAAAAAGACTTCTTTGTTAGGAAGCTAATTATTACAGAAGGAAAAGGTGACTAGCTAGCCTAGTGAACTAGACCAAATTCTTGCTTTGCAGAGTTTGGTCTAGGCACGCTTCATAGGAACCCTCGCAGCCTGTGGCTGTCCAATCACAGCTCGCTATAGTTTTGGTTGGGCCAATCACAGCGCTCTATATTTTGGGCCAATCACAGAGCGGGAGTAGCCGATGATGTCAGCGCTGCGGCCGCGAACCCAAGCAACATGGCGGCAACTCAGGAAACACGTTCTTTTGAAACGGCTTTGTCATCAACATTGGATTATTTAGACTCCAACGTGCGTAAGTCTGTCTGATATACTTAGCAGCTTTCTTATTTTTGGGCAGCAGTAGCTCAGGAGGTAGAGCGGGTTGTCCAGTAATCGGAAGGTTGCAGGTTCGATCCCGGCTCCGGCCAGAGAATGCTGCTGTGTGTCCTTGGGCAAGATACTTAACCCGCCTTGCCTGCTGGTGGTGGTCGGAGGGACTGGTGGCGCCAGTGCTCGGCAGCCTCGCCTCTGTCAGTGCGCCCCAGGGCAGCTGTAGCTACATTGTAGCTCATCCCCACCAGCGTGTGAATGGGTGGATGACTGGTTGTGTTGTGAAGCGCCTTGGGGGGTTGTAGAACCCTAAGAAGGCGCTATACAAATACAGGCCATTTACCATTTTATCAAACTAAGTAGTGCAATGTCCCAGTACACCTGATATTCACATGTTTTTATACAAAAACGACAGAAATCATTGATGTTAGACGCCATTAAAGCCTCCCGCTTTTCCGTCGCCATGATTACGTCACGTTGTTCGTCACTCTGATTGGTCCTAGCGCTATCCAATTGCATGCTGACATTTTGAAAGACAACCGTAGATCCCGCCTCACGACTGAGAGCCGTCAATGGTTCGTGGCCAGACTATACATACACATATATAGGATGGCTTGCCAGGCTACTGACTAGCCAATTTAGAATACCAAAATAATCCTTTAATTACCGGATACAGCTGAAACAAGGTTTCAGAGCCTGTGCTGTATAATAGTGAGCTGTTGAAGCAGCAGAAAGTGAGCCAGACTGTCAGAATATTATCAAAAACCACAAACTGAAACTAAAATAATGGTGAAATCACTAGTCTACAGTTTGTGGGAAGTAACCACATTGGCTTTCAAATGTCAAGTTTTATGGTTCAGTTCATGCATCTCCAACAATATTTGATCACTTTTTTCAGGTTTTAAAGGCATTCAAATCACAGTTTTCAGTGACAGCTTCCAAACACAACACTGAAACTCCCCCCGCCCCTGACAGCTGCTGTGTTCAAGCATCCATCGGCAGGGCTCACAGCAAGAATGGGACAACTAGAGTCACAACGAACAGAGCAGGAAATAGAGGTGGAAAAAAACTCCAAAAACGGGCTTCTGTCCAAACTGATTCATTCTGTTTATGGTCAGAAACACATTTATGCCTCCACAGAAGCCCTGTTCTCTGTTAAAGACCTGGTCAATGAGAAACCGTTTTTACTTGATGTTATAGAAATATGATCGTCACTGAGTTTCACAGGCAGGATAAGTGTAAAACTAGTTTTCCACCCGTTTCCTGTATTAGCCGCTGATAGAAAATAGACGGGGAAATGTTCAGATTAAAAAAGCCACTCAGATCTACTTGACACTGAAAATTATCATTCATGGACTCACCCATCTTAGCTCGCGACAGCTGTTGTTAGCTGTTGTTGGTTTAGCGTCCAGGAGAGAGCTGAGAACGTCTCGGCTAGTAGAAGCCAGAGGTCACATGACTTAGACTCGACTCATTAATTTTACGGCTTTAGACTTGAAAAATGTAATAAGACTTGGATCGACTTGGACTTTTACACCACTGACTTGGGGCTTGACTTAGACTTTAACCTGTTTTTTTGAAGACCTGATATTTTACTCTGTATTTAGTTGTAAAACATCTATTATTTCAAAGTAATTATATGCATCCCATGAACAGCAACGTCTCCCGGTAGGCTCGTATGTGTGTGAGAGCTGCAGTACAGCCAATCAAATTAAACCAATTAAAAAAGAGAGAAAACATCCATCCTAACCCTCTGTCTCTCTTTAGAGAGCATTGCTGCAACTGACAACTCCCAAGAGTAATGTACTTTTGAACCTAAACTATGAATTGGTTGACAAAAAAGCAGAATATATAGATGATAGATATATAGATGATAGATACATAGATAGATAGATAGATAGATAGATGATAGATAGATGATAGATAGATAGATAGATAGATGATAGATAGATAGATGATAGATACATAGATAGATAGATAGATAGATAGATAATAGATAGATAGATAGATAGATAGATAGATAGATATATAGATAGATAGATAGATAGATGATAGATATATATATAGATAGATAGATAGATAGATAGATAGATAGATGATAGATATATAGATAGATAGATAGATAGATAGATAGATAGATGATAGATAGATGATAGATAGATAGATAGATAGATGATAGATAGATGATAGATAGATAGATAGATAGATAGATAGATAGATGATAGATAGATAGATAGATAGATAGATAGATAGATAGATGATAGATAGATAGATATATAGATAGATGATAGATATATAGATAGATAGATAGATAGATAGATAGATAGATGATAGATAGATAGATGATAGATAGATGATAGATAGATGATAGATAGATAGATGATAGATATATAGATAGATAGATGATAGATAGATAGATGATAGATATATAGATAGATAGATGATAGATATATAGATAGATAGATGATAGATATATAGATAGATAGATAGATGATAGATAGATAGATAGATAGATGATAGATAGATAGATAGATAGATAGATGATAGATAGATGATAGATAGATAGATAGATAGATAGATAGATGATAGATAGATAGATAGATGATAGATAGATAGATAGATAGATAGATAGATGATAGATATATAAGATAGATAGATAGATAGATAGATAGATAGATAGATAGATGATAGATAGATAGATGATAGATAGATGATAGATAGATGATAGATAGATAGATAGATGATAGATAGATATATAGATAGATAGATAGATGAAAGATATATAGATAGATAGATAGATAGATAGATAGATAGATAGATGATAGATATATAGATATATAGATAGATAGATAGATAGATGATAGATATATATATAGATGATAGATAGATGATAGATAGATAGATGATAGATAGATAGATAGATAGATGATAGATAGATGATAGATAGATAGATAGATAGATAGATGATAGATAGATGATAGATAGATAGATAGATAGATAGATAGATAGATGATAGATAGATAGATATATAGATAGATAGATAGATAGATGATAGATATATAGATAGATAGATAGATAGATGATAGATAGATATATAGATAGATAGATAGATAGATGATAGATATATAGATAGATAGATAGATAGATAGATAGATAGATAGATGATAGATATATAGATAGATAGATAGATAGATAGATAGATAGATGATAGATAGATGATAGATAGATAGATAGATAGATAGATGATAGATAGATGATAGATAGATAGATAGATAGATAGATAGATGATAGATAGATGATAGATAGATAGATAGATAGATAGATAGATAGATAGATAGATGATAGATATATAGATAGATAGATAGATAGATAGATAGATAGATAGATAGATAGATAGATAGATATGATAGATAGATAGATAGATAGATAGATAGATAGATAGATAGATAGATAGATAGATGATAGATAGATGATAGATAGATGATAGATAGATAGATAGATGATAGATAGATGATAGATAGATAGATGATAGATAGATAGATGATAGATAGATAGATAGATAGATAGATAGATAATAGATAGATAGATAGATATATAGATAGATAGATAGATAGATAGATAGATATAGATTGATAGACAGATGATAGACAGATGATAGATACATGACAGACAGACAGACAGACTCATATGCACAGACACATGTTCAGAAACCAGGGCCCTCATTTATCAACCGTACTTACGTACAGATCTGTGCGTATTTCGTGCGTGGGAACGATTTTGCGCATTGTGTGGTATTTAGTAAGTAAGTAAATTTTATTTGTATAGCACTTATCACAGAAAAAGAATCACAAAGTGCTTCACAAAGATCAACAAAATAAAAGATAAAGTCATCATAAAATGATCTTAAAACAAAACAACAGAATATCATAAAATCATTAAAAATCACAAAACAAAAAGTCATAAAATTATAAAAATGATCAAACAAATGAAAGATGATTATAAATACTAGTTAGAAAAAAAAAATCAACGAATAAAACATAAAAGATTTAAGTAAAAACAGTTTTAAACAAAAGGGTCTTCAGCTGCTTTCTAAAGGTGTCCAGACTGTCAGTAACACGTAAGGATAAAGGAAGTTCATTCCAAAGTCTGGGTGCAACAGCCTGGAAAGAGCGATCACCTCGACTTTTCTATCTGGTCTTTGGAACTTCTAGGAGGTTCTGGTTTGTGGACCTGAGGGCTCGGGTTGGAGCATAAGGCTTTAACAGTTCAGTAATATAAGGAGGAGCTTTACCAATTTACCAATTTGTACTTTTGCGTGAAAACGTTCCTAAATATAAGACCAGCTCTGACCATGCGTAGGAACAGCATCTAGTGGCAGAACGAGGGAACAGCAATTCTGAAGGTCTCAGTGATCCACGCGTGTTCCATCCATCCATTCATCCATTTTCATCCGCTTATCCCGGGTCGCGGGGGCAGCAGCTTATATAGTCCCTCTAGTGTGTCCTGGGTCTTCCTTTGGGTCTCCCCCCGGTTGGACGTGCCCGGAAAACCTCACCAGGGAGGCGTCCAGGAGGCATCCTAACCAGATACCCTAGCCACCTCAACTGGCCCCTCCCGGATGACCGAGCTTCTCACCCTATCTCTAAGGGAGAGCCCAGACACCCTACAGAGAAAACTCATTTCGGTCGCTTGTATCCGCGATCTCGTTCTTTCGGTCACTACCCAAAGCTCGTGACCATAGGTGAGGGTAGAAACGTAGATCAACCGGTAAATCGAGAGCTTTGCCTTTCGGCTCAGCTCTCTCTTCACCACGACAGACCGGTACAACACCCGCATCACTGCAGATGCAGCACCAATCCGCCTGTCGATCTCACGCTCCACCCTTCCCTCACTCGTGAACAAGACCCTGAGATACTTAAACTCCTCCACTTGGGGCAGGACCTCATCCCTGACCTGGAGAAGGCATTCTACCCTTTTCCGACTCAAGACCATGGTCTCGGATTTAGAGGAGCTGATTCTCATCCCAGCTGCTTCACACTCGGCTGCGAACTGCTCCAGTGAAAGCTGGAGATCACATTCTGACGAAGCCAACAGGACCACATCATCTGCAAAAAGCAGAGACCTGATCCTTAGGCCACCAAAACGGATCCCCTCACCACCTTGGCTGCACCTAGAAATCCTGTCCATAAAAGTTATGAACAGAATCGGTGACAAAGAGCAGCCTTGGCGGAGTCCAACTCTCACCGGAAACGAGCCCGACTTACTGCCGGCAATGCGGACCAAGCTCTGACACTGGTCGTACAGGGACCTAACAGCCCGTATCAAGGGGCCTGGTACCCCATACTCCCAGAGTACCCCCCACAGGGCCCCCCGAGGGACGCGGTCGAACGCCTTCTCCAAATCCACAAAACACATGTAGATTGGTTGGGCGAACTCCCACGCACCCTCCAGGACCCCCCCAAGGGTATAGAGCTGGTCCAGTGTTCCACGGCCAGGATGAAAACCACATTACTCCTCCTGGATCCGAGGTTCGACTATCCGACAGACCCTCCTCTCCAGAACCCCTGAATAGACCTTACCAGGGAGGCTCAGGAGTGCCACGCGTGTTCCTCATCCACTAATTATTTTACCCAATAAATTATTATTTCGGTAGATACAGCTGTGTCACATGATTGGAGCTAAGACACCCGTGACCGTCGGGAATCTGACTGTAGAACGGCTGATTTCGTGTTATTTTGTAATCACAATGTTTACTCTTCCCATTTTTATGTTTTAAATCATTTTGAATTCATTTATTTATTATGTTTTAATTTAATTTAATTCTTTTGTCCTTGTGAAGCGCCTCGTGATGTTGCTTGAGATGCGCTATATAAAAGATTGTTTCTTCTTCTTATTATTATTATTATTATTCTTATTATTGGAGGATTTAGCAGAGTGCACTCCGGAGGGAACGGCTCTTCCGTGAGCGCAGCGCACTGATCCGATTCCAGTCCATATTCAATTTTACAAATAAAAGAACCTCCAGAACCTCCTCTGCTCCCCGATCATACACGCGTTGTCAAGTGTCCAGTGTTTCAATCTCACTGTCAATAAAGTTTTTCTTTTTTTTCCGGGAAGAACCCAGGGAATCCCCTCCCGATCTGAGGACGTAGTGTGACCAAATATGGTTAATTGAGGGCGTTTTTGCATGTAAATGACGGCACACGTGCATGAGCGCCTTAATGCGCACAGGTGGGATTTATCATCAGACGATTGCGGAGGAACGTGCGTACGAGAGGCCACCACATGTTTCATAAATCAGGACATTGACTGTTGGTACACACATTCTAAATTTCATCCGTAGGAGGGAATATAGGAACGTTTCTACGAACGTTTGATAAATGAGGCCTCAGATGAGAGGAGATTACGGGGGCATGGCTGTGTCATCATGCCCCACTCCCCCCCATCCAGGTAGTCTCGAATCCACATCCCTCCTACCCTGGACCGTAAACACTAACACTCACTCTCTCCATGAAGCTAGCAGGGAGTTTAAGCTCCACAGTTGTGAAGAAGTGATTTTTTTCTTATTTAGTCTGCCTTTTAAATGGATTTTTGTCTATGAGAAATAAAGGATTCCTGTCCAGTCTTCTTGAATAAGAGTTTAATTGACAGAAATGATTGGATTTTATCTTCAGGAGCTCTCATGAACAAAGCCAGAATATGACATTGATTTTACAGACTGCTTGTTAAACCACCACTCTTAGAGTGGGTTTTCAGATGCATTACTTCTTCAAGCCGGCACCATTCCAACATTAAAACCACCTGATGGAGAGCCAGAACTGTGAGTACAACCAAAATGCTAACCACTAGCTGAAAGTTTATAAAGATCAGGGACGAACTGGGACAATGATTCAGGCAGGTGTGAAGGACAGTGAGGTCTCCGAGTCTGCAGCTGTGTACTATTGTGGAATTCACACGGGAGGCGGGGTTTCATTGAATCCAATTATCTTATTTCTGGGTTGAAGGAATTGCTCACAAAAACTACTTATATTAGCATTAGTTGTTCAATTCAGAAAGCTCGGCTTCAAAATAAAAAGTAATACACTCAAAATCAGAAATATCAGGTGGTTTGAGTTCAACAACAACCTGACATCAGCTCCTTTAGCGGAACCCTGGCTGCAGCATTAGTCAATAGAAATAAATTACTTTGCAGTCTGTTTATCCCCTTCCATCTGTCTCACAAACATTTAATATTAACTTTAAAAGCCTGTTTTTACAGATAATGCACAGTAAGTTTCTAAAACTCAAATCAACAAAATTACATCAAATGGAAAGCATCCATCTTCTGAAATCTGCAAAACCCCCTCATTCTTTATAAAAGACACAAATTGTGGCTCTGTGACAAACATCAACACCTCCTGGTTGTGTTGTGGAACTCCCTCCCAGCCAAGATCAGGGTGGAAACAAATGGAGGATGACTTGAATTATCTAATTAGTATGACAAAGCTTGGAGGCTCCTCAGCTTTAGGCAGAGAATTAGAACACAACACGATGGCATGATGTATAAGAAGACAGACGAAGCATCACCAGTTCAGATCTAACACCAAGTTACTGATTCACAAAGCCAACCGTTTCTGATGAGACTTTTCAGCTGATCCCAAAACACGCTGCTGACACAGCTGAGGTTTACACAACACACCTGAGAAAGGTAAAAAATCTTTCTTTTAATAAAATGTAAAAATGTTGTTTAGTCACCTGTTCCTAGATCTGGAAAACAAACCCAGATGTTATCTTATAAAATGTTTCCATCATTTTAATTTCAATGACTCATTTATGGTTTATGCCCCTTCAGTAACATCATTGTTGCATTTTGCTGATGTGCATTTCTTATTTCTGTCATGTGCACATTTTCTTTGGAAATTGTATCATTATATTCCTGGTATTCATTTCCACATAAATGAATTTCATGAACACATGAATTTCTGTTTATGCAGTAAGTACAGGTAATAGCTGCAGAACACAAATATTTATATTGTATATTGTACATCAGTAGGTGCCCAACCTGACTCACTTTTAGTGTTTTGTGTTAATCGGGTGGTGGTGGCCTGGGATGGTTTCAAATTCCCAGCCTAAATTATTGTCCCAGTCCGCCCCTGGCTCCATGCTTCATGTTGACATGACAGCAACCAGAATGAAAATGAAGCCCCCGCTGGCTGATCCTACTCGCCAACCAGAGGCAGTAGGTGTGAATTTCAGCCAGCCATTCAGTCCAAAGTGTCACCTCGGTCCCAGCCGGACCGCTGAGGGAAGAGGTCTGAAAAAAAGAGTCACCTCAGAACAGAAAACACACATATGACCCAGATGTGCAAGCTTCCAAAAGTTTCACTTTCTTCATCCAACGTGTCTCATAAGCGCTTTTTATAAAACAATGGCACCAATTTGCCCCAACGCCGAGGCGGCATCTGGGAGCCTAAGGTCGTTTATAAGAGCTCAGGCCATGGTGGTAATGTGGGGCAATCGTGTCTCTTTGCTGTCACGGACTTCTGTTTATCTTGGACATAACTTGATTTTTATTGCGATCGAAGCCGTTAGAAAGTTAAGTTTTTTTCCCCAGTCAGCTACAGGTGTGTGTCCTCCACCATCCCTGTGAGCTGTCAGATGATCTGAGCTGCAGATCTAACGGAGAGAAGCTCCTGGAGCTCCACATCGGTCCAGTTTATCATCTCAGCTGTTTACAAAATGAAACTTATGCCCGTGTTTACGTTCATTTTCAATATAGTTCCCGGCCGGAGCTCAGCATTAATTCATCACTTGGTCATGACACCTCCCTCTGTTGCGCCAAGGCTTAATGTGCGTTTCTAAGATTGGCGAAGCCGCAATATTACCGCCATATTACTATCAAGCATGGCGGCACGAATGCCGCAAAATTCCTGCATCAGTTGCCACCATAGCGTGTTCATGAGACACACCGTTCCATCAATAGTACGCTGATTTGCCGGCATGGTGTGTATTATAAAAAGGGCTTTAAAGGACCAGTAACATTAGTCTACAACAGCAAGCACTATAACCTCTTATTACAATATTTAGAAATATTTTCATGTTTTCTGATGTTCCATAATAATTCCTAATAGTTATGATGGTCACTAATAACCTTCTGATAAATTCTGGTTTTGAAGTACCTGTACTGTTGTGCTCTTGTGATTTGTTACAGAACTTCGTATGCAGGGTTTTGTGTTCCGGGGTTGTTGTTGCTGTGGGAAGTTGTTTTTGGATGCTCTGCAGCGGCGTGAGAGCATTTAGACCAGCATTTGCCCTGTTCTGTTGGCTTTCTTTAGTAAAAGGGAGAATAACTTACTTGGAGTGTTTTTTACATCCAGTTGAACTATAACTCATCCGTGGCCCACGCCAACAATATTTTTCTGAGCAGAGTGACTGTTGTGGTAGAAAATGTTTTGCATTTTGCAGAAAATTACACTGAGTGTTCTTTTTTTCATATTGTTTCAACAGATTGTCACAATAAAAATATGTATAATATGTAAAGGTCAGAGGTCAGATACAGATTAGTCCTGCGTGAGACACTCCCACATCTGCCAGTTTGGCAGGCGTGGCTTAAACGGTTTTGTGAACACTGCTCATGACCAATCAGAAACTCAGACCTCTAACTGTAGTTGTAACTCATAACAAAATAAAATGATTTTATCCCATATAAAAGACTTTTCTTCTGATTGTAGGTGTTTTTAAACCATTTGTAACTTCATCTACAGCAGTTAATAGATTATTTTTAATTGAGCCCATTTTCTTTCAACTGTCAAAATAATTAAGACATTTGTCTTCTAAATAAAAGATTATTACTATGAGAGTGTTGCATGCATTTGTATCTGTCTGTAAAAGGCCTTATTACGTTTTTGCTACTGGCTGTACAATAATTACCCCCCTTGGGTTAATAATGATGACCCAAACCTAAACTACAGGGAAAATGACAAATGTTAACATTTATTTACAAACTAAAACCCGGTCACAATAACTATGTAAATTACTGAACACTTGGTATACGTGCGCCTCGAAAAATCGAGTGAGGGCTCACTTTACTGTCGATCTCCGAAAACACACACACACACACACACACACACACACACACACACACACACACACACACACACACACACACACACACACACACACACACACACACACACACACACTCTTGTCTAGCCATCTTAGTGAGGACCATCCATTGACTTCCATTCATTTTTGTTAATTTTTGTGGCTGTATTATGCCTAACCCATACCCTAATCCTAACCATAACCAATGCTGATCTATTCCTAACCCTAACCTTAACTAAACTTAATTCACACCATTCCTCTAAAACTAACCAGTAGAGCTCTGGAAGATTGCACCAAAGTGAGGACCGGGCAAATGTCCTCACTTTGCTACTGATGGTCCTCACTTTAAAGGTGAAAAACTCGTTATGGTCCTCACTAAGATAGCTAGACAAGAACACACACACACACACACACACGCTGTTTCTAATAGTAGCCCCGGCCACTATTAGAGACCGGCCTGTATTTACCCCCGCTGACAGCGAGACCGGCTAATATAGGAGACCCGGCCGGTATTGGAATACAGGCCAATATTAGAGGGTTTACGGTAGGAATTTTGGGTTTTCATGAGCTGTATGCCAAAATCATCAATATTAAACCAATAAACGGCTTGAGCTACTTCAGTTGTGTGTAATGAATCTAAAATATATGAAAGTCTAATGTTTATCAGTACATTACAGAAAATAATGAACTTTATCACAATATGCTCATTTTTGGAGAAGGACCTGTATTTACAGCTCAATTATGTAATTGTATGCTAAACTAGAATGACATTTGAAAATGCAATCCTGCTGAACCCGTGCACTGGCTGTTTACCAACACAGAATTTCAAAAGCCATTCACTAGGCCGTATGCTAAAAATGGCAGGGTGTAATGCTATTTTCAAAGTTTATTTTATGCGATGCAAGAAATAAACACACTGGAGGGGGGATTAGAGGGTGAAGCAGGAAGCTGCAGCTCAGGATTTAGAGAATGTGCTTCTCTCTGTAGTTTAAAAAAGGCAGTCGTTAAAAATCAAACTGTTGTATTGGTTTCACTCCACAACACCTAAATCTGTTTTCTACTGTTTTCAAGTTATGGTCAGCCCGATTCCAGGCTTCTGTCCATCATCATCATCACACAAAGGCTGACTCAACTCATGCAGAGGCAAAGAGAATCTATCATCACAATGGTCTGTTTTTCTCCCGTCACACATATTTACAAAGACACTGTGGCCTCACACACAAATCACAAACACTAAACCGTCCTTGAAGTTCCTCTATTGAGACTTGTGCCTTTAAACCTGTCATCTCTGTGTTGGGAACGCTAAAGAACACTGAGAATGAACTCAGCTTTGTTATTACAGACTTACAGTAAAAGGGTTCAGAGAGGCAGACGCGTTTCCTGAATTCCCACCGCCATGGCAACGATGCCTGCTCCAGCTTTTTCTTCCTCCGCCTTTCCAAACCCATAAAGAGCGCTGATGGCCACGCTCTACATTACATCGACAGAAATTGCCTCCACATCCAACCCAATAATGTGCATGAACAATAGCAAAGCATTAGGTGACTGGCAATAAACATCTGAAAAAGAGGCACTTTTGCTTCTTGGAAAATACACCACTGGAGTTCAAGCTACGAAGATGGTGGACGAATCTCATCAGGGCTGTCGACCAATGCTCATAAAGCTGAGGAATAGTGGAAAAGTGCAGCAATTGCAAGACGGATCATTATCAAAATGAATAAGAACTGCTTTTTGATTAAATGAGCCAGCATGTCAGCTTGTTCTTTTCTTGACTGCGGTGGAGAGAAACAGCGTCCAAGAAACGAAGTGCAATTAAAGCCTTTCTTGTTTGACTGTAAAACTACCTGGAAATGTAAGTGTTAGACTATAGGCTCACTCAGAGCATTTGAATGTCATTTGGATAATAGACATTCAGGGTTTGTGCTTTTTCCTCCTTTTATTGAAATGCAAGGCAGGAGTCAAGCCTGACAAGCCAAGAATGAAGGAACCATCAAGTCGATGTGGTTTTAATGACAAGTTGAAGTCCGAGGAAAGGAAATGTGAGTCATTCTAAATCCAGCGTGACGGCCTGATTTCACTTGAAGATATTGCTCCTTTGAATGATCCATTTCCTCCGAGGCAGCTGGACGCAGTCGGACTCCCAGGTAAATGTGAACTTGATTATTGTTTTTGAACATCAAGCTTGAATTGAAAAAGTTTCCTTTTTTCTCCTTTGGTTGAAGAACAGAGAGGCGGTGCCGCCATCTTAGGTAAAAGAATCAATTAGGGGGAGACTAATAGCCCGGCTCTCTCAAGTATTAGGTTCAATTCATTAGCGCCCTGAGAGACACAAACACATTTCAAATGAGACAATGAGAACAATCAGTGAATCAAACTGGAACAATAAGCAGGTAAACGGCAAAGGAAAGCAGCCTCTCTGAGCAGAGGGCTGAGTCTCAGAGCTGCTGCAGGATAATGAATTAACTCATTCAGGGTTCATGAAATAATCTGACAAGAAAAAACATCCTGCACTTATCAGCTGTTCTCTGAAAAGAGCAACAAGAACAGGCAGATAAACCAGATGCAATTAAACTAATGAAATATTTCACTGGTTCTTATTTTATGTTTGTCGCGATGTTTTATTTACTCAGAGTTGACTAATTCATGTCGTACACATGTCTTTTTAATGTTCATATATTTTGCATAGGAACTTGCATATTTCCCAGTTGCTAAATAGAGCTCTGTGACAGGAAGAGAGCCGTAGCGGAACACAAAGCTAAAATAATCCCACAAAGAAGCCAGCGCTGTCGTGGTGCTTCTGAACCAAAAACACCACATCCCAGAATATAAAGGATGGCTGGATCTTTTGCTCACTTGTTTACAATCAAGACTTTTTCATCACAAAAAAGTTCATGAAGAAAAATGCATGACGGCATTGCATGATTTAAAGCTGAAATTCTAATAAGTGTAGTGGTTGTTTGGGTGGTGATGTGCTAAAATGGACTCATTTGAAGAGAACTACCATAGTGAACACTTAGAGGATGTAGCTCAGTGGCCTAGTGGTAGAGTGTCCACCCCGGGACTGGGAGATTGGGGTTCGAATCCCGGTCGGGTCATACCAAAGACTGAAAAAATGGGACCCAATGCCTCCAAAACCTCCTCGCTCGACACTCAGCACTAAGGGGTTGGATTGGGGGGTTAAACCACCGAATGGATCCTGATTGCGGCCACAGCTGCAGCTCACCGCTCCCCACCACGGGGATGGGTCACATGCAGAGAACATATTTCACTAGTGGGACTTTAACTTTATTAGCAGCATGTCACTACCAGGTATTATTTACTTTAATAATTCAAATTTGTGTATTTTCTCACATTTTGTTAATATTCCACCATCACTGCCCTTAGAGGCCCCCACATCCATCCAAGCATTCTTAATAAAAAAACACCCTCCTGTGTAAGATTGGTGCATGTTCAAAACTAGGGGTGTGTATTGGCAAGAATCTAGTGACACAATATAGATGACAGCACGGAGGAGACAAAACCATATATTGTGATACTAAAAGCTAGAAGGTATTTGCAATTTTTAAGATGAAGTCATATTGGAAAACTCAGGCTTCCAAGTCACATCCGGAGTTATGGAGATCTCGTTCTGTCGGAATGAGGCGGTAAACTGCTGCCACCTAGCAGTCGGAGTTTGAATTGCACCACACAAAAATACAGTAGGCCTAAAGGTTTACATGTAAATTCTCAAGAAAAAACTTGATACACTACTTTTACATATTGATATATATCATACGATGAAATATTGCAACACTTCAGCTCCATCGTTACTTTCTTACATCCAAACTCAAAACCAGTGTTGACATTTCTTAACGTACATCCACATTCTGGCTGATTTATTTACATTGCAGCAGGGTTTCATCCAGCATTAATTGATGTACTAACTAGGATTTACCAAATAAAAGTCAGAGCAACCTGCAAAGCAATAAGTGTCCAAAGTTAAGCCCAACAAAGCTCCAGCTGCCAATGTTCACCCTATATATTCCTGCAGAGGAAGGACCGATTGCATATTTCCCCATCACTTGTGCAGCACGAGAGGCACATGACACCTGCAACGTGAACGTGGTTTAGTACTCTCCTTGTCACATAACGTATGGGTGTTCTGATGTGCTGTGACTGGACCGGGCTGATCCTCCACAACACACATTAGAGGCAGATGTTGAGTTTCATCTGTCAGCCTGTGAGCTCAGACACCAAACACAGGTTGCTATGAACGAGCCGTTTACTGCAACCCACAACACCAGCCTTCCACTAAATCACTGTCAAAGCTGTTAATTGAGTCCAAAGTCGCCTCACAGAAAGTATGGTAATTTAGGCCTTGATTACATTCATCTGAGTGGCTAATTCTAGGATCTGAGATTGAGTGAGACTTGATAAAAAGGCTTTTACAAGTGCATTTTAGGGATGTAACAATGTAGCCTCAACACTTCAAATTGCATGCTGCTTTGTTGGATACTGATGATTAAGGTAAAAACTCAATAATGATTATGCCAAGTGGAAAAAACCAAAAGTCAGGGTAAAAATGCAAGAAACTCATCAAGTAATCAGTAGAACTAAATAAATGAATTAAATGATAGGTTTGCTGTTATCCAAACAGCAAGGTAAGACTCTACCCACCCTGTTGATAAAGATGACGGAGACGCCCTTTTCAAAGTTTGAGTCCATGAACCCCTGAAAGGTCTGTTCGTGCCCCGCTGGCATGAATAATCACCCCCCCAGCTCCCCTGTAATGTGCTGTAGATAATATATCGGGCCACATTTATTACTGCTCTGCTTCCACCTGGCTGGGAGCAGCAAGTCCTCCATTAATAAAGAAAAAAAAAGACCTGGCTGCAACTAAATGTCTGCACAATCCATGACTGCAGGCTGAGATCCACTATTAAAACGGTGTGACCTAATTGGTAGAAATTAGAGTCCTTGAGTCATTTTGCCTATAACAGAGCATGATTTAGAGCTCTGCTTGTTTCACATAACCAGTGTCTGTGAGAGTTCAGGGCCACTTGCTCTGCTGATTCATGTCTGTGCAGGCCGTTCTGTAAAGTGAATGTCATGACCCTTGTGGGTGGTGGGTGGGCCCTTCGCTCTAGCAGAGGGTGGTTCTGATGGGGGGTGATCCTGGGGCGCAGGTGTGTCTGGACAGCTCACTACCTGCGCCATGGTGGGGGTTCACCAGCCTGTCCCCGTGTGGAGCTGCCCATCTCCGCCTGGAAATCCTGGGATGGCTCTGGAGATCCGGCTACTGCGGGATCACTGAGGGGGCAGGCAGTTGCAAGTTGGAGAGGTGGGGGGCCAGTCAGGAACCTGCCCCCCCCCCCCCATTAATGGTGTGGCCTCTGCTGCATCACTCCCCTCAGGCATACAACACCAGGGATTTGGGGGTTGAGGTGTGGTAGTGGGGAGGAGGTGGCATGGGTGGGGCTGCCAAACAGTGGTCTCTCCCTTCAGCCCCCCCCCCCCCCCCCCTTTTTTTTTACATGTAGGGTCGGGGGGATTGGTGGGGGGTGGTAGAGGATGGGGGATTCTGCTATCTGCAAGTAGAAGGACCCCCCCATCTTGATTTGTTGTGTACTGTTGTCCCTCCACTCCCCCCTCCCTCTTTTTCCCTGTTTGTGTGATTTTTATGTGGAGAGGCATTATATATAAAAAACGTTCCTTTCTTCTTCCTGCCTGTCCACTCTGGTGTGGTCTAACATGCCACAAACATAATAAAGGCTACTGCACAGCAGGAGGAATCGCCCACACCCCTCTAGCTGTAGTGAAACTGCTCTGGGGTGTTACGGCACCCAGGTCAACCATTCTGTCTGCTACAGCTGCCAGTACAGGACAGGTTAAAAAAACAGTTAATGTCATCTTAGCAGCCCAGCTGTAGGTCAAGACACATCCAGCTTTAGTTAGTTAACACATTTGTATTGCTGCTAATATCAGGAGATTAGCCATGCAGGATAACACATTCTTATTTAAATGGTAATATGGGATTAAAACAGCTGGCAGTGGGTTTGTGGGATTAAAGCACCATTACATGCCATCCCTTGGCTGCAAATGAAGTGAACAAATCTGCCTGACAAACATGTCACATGAGTCTTAAAATCAATGCCTGGAGTTTCTGACATTTGGCATTTTGAAGGGAGATGGCTTTGGCACACTTGAAATCATTCTGCTTGGTCAAGAATAAAAAAATCCAATGACAATGAGTAGATTACTACTGAAATAAGCAGTCTGACATCAAACCAGCATGATGTATTTTAATAATTACTGTTATGACTGTTCTGTGAAAGATCAAATGAGACCAATCGTGAAATGTATAAAGATTAGTTCAAGTTTACAGCAGCATTTACATTTTCTTCTCAGATGTAACAAAGTTGCGGGGCCACTTGGTGCCTTTTTATTTCATTCCCTTTTGGTTCTTTAAGCTTCAAGTCAGGGCCAGATTATGATTGCAAGGGCCCCCGGGCACAAAGCCCCCCCCCGTTACTCCACAACATCCCCCATCCCACCCCCCACAGGAACATTGGCCGGCCAGACACTCACTTCCTCCTTGACCTTAAAGCAGCAGATACTAAATGAGAAGTAAATGTCATGTGAAAACGCTTTCCTTCTACATAATAAATAAACACATTTACAATATTATGGGCTAGTGTTGTCAAAAGAACCGGTACTTCGGTACCAACCCGGTACTACAAAAATGTAAACGTCACGGTACCAAGATTTCGTAGGTACCGGTAGTACCGAGGACCCGACTAAACCCGGATCCTTGATGCGCATGATTCGCGCATTCACTGGGCGCCTGCAGTCGCTTCTAAAGCAACACCGCAGAACGCAGAGTGACGGCGAGCAGTGGACCAGCTGATGTGGTAAATAAAGTTCATTCACGGAGAACCCCCGCCCCGACGGAGACCCCCCCGCCCCGCTGTCACGGAGACCGACAGGAGAGACGCTTCGCTCCAGCAGCACCTCCCGTTCTCATACTTTAACTATTTAAGTCTCCTATCCACGTCATTTTTGAGTAGCCTCATGGAGAAACGCTGATGCTAGCAACATTCGGTGAGATACCGGAAGTAGCACATACTCATTGGTTTACATTGTGAGGTTTCGTTGCTAGTAGCAGTTTATTTGAACATTTAAAGAGGATTTTAAAAAATATTTACCCCCGAAAAATGTAGTCACGCGCCTCGGGAAGATGTTGCGCTGTTGGCGCTTGTACTAACAACCAGAGAAAATTAAATCTGTAGCTATAAGAGCGATGTTTAGAACATGCACCTCCAGAGTGAGAGAGCGTGCAGCTGTAGCGTTGGTACGGTTCTCACCGCCTCTCCAGAGATGAGGAACCCAGAAGGATGTGGCTGAAAAATCTTAACTTGAAACCACCACAAACTTTATTTTTGCGTTCCTTTCATTTTATTGTGAAAACCCCCAGAGAGGAACACCCGCATCCTACTTTGTAGTTGGATATGACAAAACTCCGGAGAAGAGACGCCGGGTAGTAAAGAGATCTGACAGCAGTCTCACAACAACAGGAATTATTTCATGTGTACAATTTTCTGAATAGTGCGCACTCTGCTATGTTTCACAGATCTCTTTGATCTGCTTAAATCGTGAAAAATGAAGCCAGGCAGCAGTTTTTCTGGAGGATTGAGAGGAGATGCAGCTAAAATGCAGACAGGACAGGAAAATGGTTGCATAAAAAAATAAAACAAAGTGCTTGAAAAGGAAAATGCAGGTAGATTTATCCCACTACTCGTTTGTAACTTTATAAAGCAATAATTTATAAGCATGTAATATTTATTTATTTGATACAATTCCAGTCACCTTCAAAACTTAGTCCCACACCCAGGGCCGTTTCTAGGCATTTTGGGGGCCAATTCAAAGTAGCCCAACCCCCCCCCTGCTGGGGTGAGGTGCAGAAAAATCAATGTACCCTAGGGGGGGCTTCACCAAAAGTAATTGAGAACCACTGAATTAGGGTAACAAACAAACAAACAGGATGACATAAAGGCGTTGACTGCTCACAGACCGTCGTTTTTCTTTTTTTAATGATTGTAATGTGTTTCCAAAAGATGAACAATGTATGGCTCAGTCAGTGTTTATGTCCTGAAAATCAGTTTGTCAAAAAAGCTGTTCTAACTAGAGGTTCTCGTCTGGATAACTAGCAGGTTTACAAAAAATATATGAACAAAAACACATTTTGATTAAATAAGTGCATTAAAAACATGTTATGATAGTAGTACAATAGTAATTCAGTTCATTTTTCTAATATACAGCACTGATTCACAAAAGATATCATCTCAAAGCACTTTACAGGAAAATGAATGTTTTTATTGGTAAATTTAGTCTAAATTAAATTTTTGTTTGGTACCGAAATTGGTACCGAGAACAGTGGATTTTCACTGGTACCGGTACCGAATACTGAAATTCTGGTACCGTGACAACACTATTATGAATACTACTACTACTACTACTACTACTACTAATAATAATAATAATAATAATAATTTGATATTACTATGTTTATTGTAGAAATCAAGTTTCTTGGACTGTTACAGGACCATAAAATCTGCTGGAAACCCAAAATAAAGTTAGATAAAAACTCGAAACTCGATTGCAGTATTTGCGTGCTTAATAAGGCTACGTTCCTGCTGTATTCATCTTTAATGTTACCTTATATAACTTATGGTGTGGAGGTTTGGGGTAATGCTATAAAAGCCATTATATTTATTTCAAAAGAGAGAAACCAGAACGGTTCACACTTTGGGTTTTTGGGAGCGCACAAACTCAACGTTTTGGAGGGGGGCCTCCAAGTCCATTTTGCCTTGAGCCCCCAAATGCCTTGAACCGGCCCTGGGTGTGGGACTGAGCTTTGAAGGTGATCTGAATTGTTTCAAATATGTAAATAATACATGCTTATAGATTGTTGCTTTATGCCTTTTCATATTCAAGCACTTGGTTTTGGTTTCTTTTTTTTATTTGACTGTTTTCGATCCTGTCTTTCTCTGATCTTTCTGCATCTCCTCTAAATCCTCCAGAAAAAAACGCTTCCAGGCTTTTTGAGTTTTTTACCTCATGAGTTACTTTGAACTAAGCAGCTCAAAGGGATCTACCGATCGCAAATAATAAATAGCGAAGTGCCGCAGACACTGCAGAGAGGTGAAATCACGGGAGCAC
The DNA here is from genome assembly GCA_006937985.1 of Aphyosemion australe. Lineage (NCBI taxonomy): Eukaryota > Metazoa > Chordata > Actinopteri > Cyprinodontiformes > Nothobranchiidae > Aphyosemion > Aphyosemion australe. The sequence goes on from SSNS01000369.1 coordinate 552,143, forward strand.
TATGGCAAGCCGTTTTAACATTTATTAGGCAGACTGGATATGTATTCCAGATATCTATAATTATATTGTTCCTAGCAGAAATTAGCATTCCAGATATCCATAATAACATTCCTACTATCCACAATGAACATTTCAGATATCTGAAATGTAATTCTTCCTAGGACAAATGACGTCACATTCCCCATTCATGTGTATTGGTTTATAGCGCCTCCTATCCACAATTACATTCTTCCTATTAAGAATGAACATTGTGGAAACTGAATTCTTCCTAGGAGAAACTCTCATTTTAGATGCTCTAATTCAGTTATTACTAGTAAAAACTCTTATTTCAGATAGGTACAATAAAACTCTATTCCTGCTGTCTGTAATTTTATTTTGGATATCCAAACCTACATTTATACTAGGAACAATTGTATTTTGGATATCCTTAATTTATATTTGAACTAGTTAAAACACTTTGAGATATCAGCAATTACATTTATGACTAGCCACAATGTATTTTTAGATATCTAAAAAGATTTTCAGGATATCTGGTGAGATGTTATTGGGTGGCTATTTTAAAATAAAATATGCTCACGTACTATCTGGAATTATATTTTATATATCTATAAATATATTCTTCCTAGTCTAAAACGCATTCTTGATGGTGAAAATGACATTCTTGCTAGTAAGAATGCCATCTTTACTAGTCAGAATGGTATTTTACTAGTAACATTGTAAAATATCAGTAACAATTGTACTAGGAGGAAAAACAATTAAGGTTTAGGTGGCCATTTTAACATTTAATAAGTGGCTTGGATATGTACTCCAGACATCAATAATTACATTCTTCCTAGTAAGAATGAACATTCTGGATATCTGAAATGTAATTCCTCCTAGGACAAGTGACGTCACATTTCCCATTCATGTGTATTGGGTTTATAGCGCCTCCTATCCACAATTACATTCTTCCTAGTAAGAATGGACATTCTGGAAGTCCTGGTGCGCTAGAATCCATATAAATAATGTTATATCAAAACTAGACCTTTTTCAGGCTCCACCATATAGAACCCCAAAAGAAAACCCCCTATATGAGTCCTGGTTAAAATGTGTTGTAATGCGTGTTTCTGACATTTGTACCGAGAAAAATATTGTGAGCTCTGCTGAGGCAGAGCACGCCAGGCGTGTTAATGATTTTCCTTTGTGACTTTAAGAATGTTACTGGGGCTGTGCGCTGGTCAGCGAGAAGCATCTGGAGTGCATGAACAATCGGTGCTCTCCGTACCTGTGTTGTCTGCTATAGGCTTTGGTTTTTGTGCTGTTATCCAAACAAGTTTCCTGTGTTTTCAAAACTAAGGCATTCCGTTTATTCAAATCTGAATTTAAAATGTATGGAATGCAAAATGTAAATAGCTGCATGAATTTTAGTTGGAGTATCATCAGCCCCTCAAATCCCACACATTTAATAAGCCTGTCAGGTGAGGTTTAATGGTAAATGGCCTGTATTTGTAAGTAAGTAGTAAGTAAATTTTATTTGTATAGCACTTATCACAGAAAAAGAATCACAAAGTGCTTCACAAAGATCAACAAAACTAAAGATATAGTCATCATAAAATGATCTTAAAACAAAACAACAGAATATCATAAAATCATTAAAAATCAGAAAACAGAAAGTCATAAAATTATAAAAATGATAAAACAAATGAAAGATGATTATAAATACAAGTTAGAAAAAACGAATAAAACATAAAAGATTTAAGTAAAAGCAGTTTTAAACAAAAGGGTCTTCAGCTGCTTTCTAAAGGTGTCCAGACTGTCAGTAACACGTAGGGATAAAGGAAGTTCATTCCAAAGTCGGGGTGCAACAGCCTGGAAAGAGCGATCACCTCGACTTTTATATCAGGTCTTTGGAACTTCTAGGAGGTTCTGGTTGGTGGACCTGAGGGCACGGGTTGGAGCATAAGGCTTTAACAGTTCAGTAACATAAGGAGGAGCTTGGCCATGTAGAGCCCTGTATGTTATAGTAAGGATCCTAAATTGAATTCTAAAGTTAATGGGTAACCAGTGCAGAGACATCAGAATAGGAGTGATGTGAGCTCTGCTGTTGTTGTACAGCACCTTCTTAGGGTTCTACAACCCCCCAAGGCGCTTCACAACACAATCAGTCATCCACACATTCACACGCTGGTGGGGATGAGCTACAATGTAGCTACAGCTGCCCTGGGGCGCACTGACAGAGGCGGGGCCTGCCGTATACTGGCGCTAAAGGTTCCTCCGACCACCAGCAGCAGGCATGGCGGGTTAAGTGCCTTGCCCAAGGACACAATGACAGCGACAAGACTGAGCGGGACGCGAACCTGCGACATTCCGAATGCAAGGCGACCACATATCTCCTCTGCCACCATCGTATTGTAGTAGAGTGATTTAAAGTAGATTACGTAAACCAAGAGTTATTAAAATGTTCAGTACTTAAAATAAAACTGATTAACTTTAAAAATCCCAAAAATTAGACTGATAACAGGGCTGTACAGTGCGACATATATGTCGCACATGCGATGAAGAAAATGCTCTGTGCAATAAACTATTTTTAGACGTAGCACCAGTGCTACATCTTTTCAAGTTACCACACACACACACCTTTATTGAACAAATGTAAGTTACTTGTTTTTGTGTAAGGAAGATGCTTTTTGCTGACCCACAATGTGGTAATCTAGGTGCTGTGGAGGAAAATAGAGGAACCAGCAAAGACACAAAGGCAGAAATGGTCCAAAGTTTGGGATCAAACGCGCAGCTACGGGCAGATTGGCTAATGCTAATGCTAGTGGGTTAGCACGCTCACGATCAAGTGAGGTTCTGAAAAAACACGATGGTTGTGAAACTAAGCATGACTAAACTCTACAAGTGGAAGAAAAGTCCCCACCATCCTGGTTATTCTTAGCTGTCTGCAGCGCTATGGAGCCTCTGCATCTACCGCGAGTCACGTTGTTGCTACGAGTTTGCGCAACACCGCTCCAGGGCTATGGCAGCCGTTGTAGTATGTAATTCACAAACGCTTCTATCTGTGAACATAATTTAGACTGGATTATTGTCAACCCATGCATAAGAGACATGTCACCATTACATTGTCAGTAGTAGGAATTAAATGTTATTAGCATTTCCAGTAGCGTACTACTGACCATATTAATGAAATAAGTTAAATTCTACTGATCATAGTTTAACTGTGGATATATTTAGATATGTTATTTTGACTAAGATGAGTGATATTAATACACACCTTAAAAGTTACTGAAATGCAGGTCAATTTTTCCATAAAATATGAATGAACTATAAAATGGTAAATGGTAAATGGCCTGTATTTGTATAGCGCCTTCTTAGGGTTCTACAACCCCCCAAGGCGCTTCACAACACAATCAGTCATCCACCCATTCACACACACATTCACACGCTGGTGGGGATGAGCTACAACGTAGCTACAGCTGCCCTGGGGCGCACTGACAGAGGCGAGGCTGCCGAGCACTGGTGCCACCAGTCCCTCCGACCACCACCAGCAGGCAAGGCGGGTTAAGTGTCTTGCCCAAGGACACACAGCAGCATTCTCTGGCCGGAGCCGGGATCGAACCTGCAACCTTCCGATTACTGGACAACCCGCTCTACCTCCTGAGCTCCTGCTGCCCAAAAAAATCAGATGGGAAAAGAGGGAACTAGACAACACCAAATTAATACATATTATTGAGCCTTTTATAATCAGAGTCTGACATTTCAGCCTCATAATTTAGTTGTTATATTTCATACTTTAGCAGCAGACCAAAATCTCATTTCACTTGATACGTTGTGAGATAGAATATTTGATTAACGGACAAATGATTCAATAGAATTTTTGAATATTAAAATATTCCATAACTGCAGCCCTATTTCAAACCTTTAACAGAACAGGAAAACAAACCGTGCCAACAAGAAGAAACAAAAACACAACCTGCACCAAACCAAGGTACATCTGAGAGTGCAAAAGATTACAAGTACAACCCTGCAGTGTTGTGCCTAAATGAGTTCATTAAACGATCATTTGTGAACTCATTCATTTTTTTGTGACCATAAACCAAATTTGCTCCTATTTTGCCTGACGAACGTTAAAGTGAACGGGTTTATGAACGGCGCTCTCTCAGTTTGAGAGCTCCAGATCTCCATGGAGCTAAAGCCTTAGCTCAAGCATCCTGTTAGCCATAGACTTTATATAACGTAGACCCTGCAAATGCAGCCGCCATAGACAGTAGTGGTCGGTGCAGCGTCTCCTCTTCAATGTCTATGCTGTGTAGAACGAACCTCTGTAATGAACAAATCTACACTAATTTGAATAAATGAAAATGTTTTTTTACACTGACAAACAAACATGTCTGAAGACATTTCAAAATCAGAATCAGCTTTACTGCCAAGTACGTGAGTGAGATTCATGTTACCAGGAATTTTCATGGGTGGCAGCTTGTTATTGTGTTTTCATTATGCACCACTAGTGCTTATCAGTGTGTTTAAGTAATTATAAGAACAACATTTGGTTTTAGTAGATAACAGAATTTTTATTCTGCTGCTACAAGATTTTTGTAGTGTGCTACAAAATCTACAACCTTTAAGCTAAAAACGTTAACGTACAGCCCTGGATATCAATTTCAACTAGATGAATTGCATTTCTTGCAGAAATGCTGTTTGAATGCTGAATTGTGAAACTGATAGCTGAAGCTGCTGAATAGCTGAAGTGAAGCTTAAACTAAGCTAAAATGTCAAAATGAGCTGAATGTATCTGAAGATTTAGGAGCAAAAATCACTAACAAGTGTAATAAAGCCCAAAAAGTGGGTGAAGAATGGAGAAAAAATCTTAAACAGCAGAAAACCAAAATCTCTGAACAGCTGAAATGTTTAACCCATTGGTATTTGAGTAGGAATAGTTAAATAGTTTAATTTTCACAATTAGCTGAACTTTGAATTTAGCACAATATAACATCAAAGTTTGAAAAACAAACAGTTCTGAAGAGGATTAAGGTTAGAAGGAAAGATTCTGTTTAATCACTGTTTTAGCTCAGAAGAAATGGTTGAGGTGGAGCAACAATGATCATTTAAAACAGTACTATCAAAAAGAGTTGCATTAAAAAGGAACCAGCTGATTCGTTTATTCTGAGCTCAAACAGTAGTGTAAGATAACAACCCCATTTTAAAACAATTGAACCAATCAGAGAGCTCCACTAGCAGAAAGAGTTTAATAGTTGAAGTTTCACTATAAGCTGAATTTGTCAAATATGGGGAACTTATTTTATGTTTTGAATCAGATATCAAAACTTACAACGAGCAACATTTCTGAAGAGCAGCAGTTTAAAGCTTGAAACTCATTGTTAAAATTCAAAACCAGTTTTGAATGTGTAGTGAAACAAGAAAAGAAATAATTAAAAATTTTAAATAAAGTAAATAAAATTGTGCCCCCCCCCCCCCCAAACGTTTTATGCTTCTGACGCCCATGGCCCTATGGCAGAAAACTTGGCACTCTCCTCACTTTGAAGCCCGTAGCACAAGAAGCATGAGACACACAGCCAAAGCAAAGATTATTCCCTTGAGGCTGACAAAAAAACCTACTGTTTTTGAGAAATTCATGAGTCTACTCTAAAAGATGTAGTCGTAGCAAAGTTTGTTTTGAAGTATTTATCTCCGTCAAACATGTTCAGCTCCACTCTAGGTCACATGACCTTAGAGTGAGGAGAAACACTTTTCAAACTTGAACATTCTCAAACAACCGAACGCTACTACCACAATTTTTTGAGTACACTCATGAATCATGGCTCAAACCGTAGGAATATCTGTCAGCTGAAAGCCGGCGTGCGTCTAATTTTGATATTATCTACGGCTTTCTCAGGACACTGTCTGAAATGGAGCAAGGGAGGGTCAGCCCTCCTAGACTTTCCCATTATAAGTGTCGTGAAGGTTTCTGAACAATTCCAAATTGTACCTCAAACTGTGATTTTAGAAAAACTGTAAAATCTATCAAGAAGCGGAGTCATGCGGTAAATAGCTGAATACGTTGTGACTGCTTTAAACTTTCAATGAAGTCTCTAGGTTAAAGTATGGCAAAAGTAATGATTAGATTTTGTGGAAAAGTGAAGGATTGGAAGCATTTCCCATGTAATCCAATGGGTCATAAGCTTGCAGAAAAAGCTGAATATCTTAAAACATATTAAAGATTTCAATAACAAAAGTAATTCCCAGAATGAGCTGAATGACCTGAACATTTTGATACCAAATTTGTTGAAATAGCTGAAAATTTGAAGAAGTGGTTCAAGAAACGTACGGAATCTGAAACAGGAAAACAAACATTTTTCAGTTAAACTATTACAGTTGCATTGTTTTATTTTCAATTAGTCGACGTATTTTGACTGATGGTTAACTGAATATTTCACAATGGATGTATAAACAAATGTATTTAATTATGTATTTTATTGGCAATTTTAATTTGAGTCAAAGCATTCTATATAAAACAGCAGGTGTGTGTAAACTCCCATTTCCTTTCTCCTCAGTGAAAGTTGTTGAGTCTAAATAAGATGAAGCATTTAATAATGTGTGATGCCATTGTTTAATGTTCCCTGTGTATTTATATGTAGACGATTCTCCAAGAGCAACAACACTCACAAGATGATGGTGAAGGAGCTCCAGCCTCTGTCCACAGTGGAAGCTCAAGATTTTCAGTCATTTGAGGGCTTTTGACCCAAAATATAAACTTCCAGGCAGAAACAAACTTAGAGACTCAGTTGTACAAAGCTATAATCAACATAGCTATATTACTTTGTATTTTAATTTTTCAAACAAATAATCTTTGAGCAAAGTATCATTATCAGATCGGTATCGCCGATACTGGACCTAATTTTACTTGGTATTGGATC
>SSNS01000369.1:564035-581535 GCA_006937985.1 Aphyosemion australe
AACTCGTTTTAAATACAAATGTACACATACATAAATTATTTAGGCTTTTAGAGTCATTTTTGTGAGAAAAATGTTTTTTTCTGCCAAAACCAAATGACGTCAGCAGAGGGAGTCCTGCTAGCTTAATCCAGAGACAAATATGGATTCTAATGCGGCTCTGACACAGAGGAAACTTTAAACGTTTATAATTATACTTATGGTGGACCACAACTAGGGGTGTAACAATATCCAAATCTCACGATATGATATTGTCGCGATATGAACCTCACGATATATTTATTGCGATATTGTGGGGAGGCTCACAACATAAAATACTTTGACTTGTAACCTCTGTGCTGCGTTCACCGCTGTAGCCTCCATCCTCCATGTTTGTTTTTCTTTGCTGTGTGGGCCGCACGCACACCCATTGGCGAACTGGCCGATGACGCGGAAGCAAAGGATCATGGTCTATGTAGTTCACTTTGCTATGCTCCGGTGGAGCAGACTGAAAAGTGTTATTTTTTCCTCAAGATGTACTGTGCGATATCGTGACAACACCACGACGATATTGCGATATTGTTACAGCCCTAACCACAACCATACAGTTATGAGCCTGCTGCACGTCTCAGAGAGCAGAGACAAGCCAGAGGGAGAAACGATCGGCCAAAGCAGAGAGATTGAGCTGTGATGTGAGGAGAAGCAGCGGAGGAGCAGCAGGTGTCTTGGTGAGTTAACGATGTTAGCTTAAACTCGTGCTAACATCACAATATTGTACAGATTACTATCATGTAGCAGACAATTAAAATAGTATCGGTCAGTTAATATAACATTAATACTTGATGATAATAAACTAATGAGCGTGTCAGCGGTCTCAAACTCGTTAATATCTGTTCGTAACGTAGTTTAGCACTTTAGAGAGAGAGAATGGGAGAGAGAGAGAGCACCTGTAATCCGGTTCTGGAGCTCATGCGGGCTGCTGTGAGCTGGATCCGACCCATAAACAGCTCGACTGGCTCGCTGGTATTTTTTAAAAGCCGCACATCCTCTACTGGAGGTCTGAGCGGCGGTTCTGATCTGGTTCCAACACAGAAACCAGCTCGACGGGCCCGCTGAGCCGCACATCCCTTTTGGAGCTCCAGAAATCCACATTTAATTTTTTAAACCCCATCACGGGTCTCTGGAGGACCTCCCTGACCAGGTACCGACCGATGTGGGCTACAGACGTCCCGTCTTTTCAGCTGAACAAAACGCCCCCAGGCACACGGAGATAGAGGCGTTGTTTATCTTATCTGGAAACCCGTAGACTCGATGTCCAGACAGGCTGGAGTTTCTACAGCCTTCACAAACAATAGTTTATCAAATTAACACAATCCTAAACTAGTGAACACACACACTGACTCAATAACACGACCTCTCTACCCTAAAACTACCCACTCCCTAGTGATGTGCCAGTCATGAACGAATCGTTCAATACTCGAGAATCACTTTACTGACTCATGAATCACGAGTCACAATCCCAACTGACTCATTTACTGACTCGTCCCTGTTGCTGTTAGCAAACTAATTTCATTAGTAGAAATATATCTAGCTTAACATTAAAATTGTGGAAAAAAATAACAGCCAGTTTCTTAATAAAAGCATTTTCTTACCTGCTCTGGCCTGGAAGCTCATTAGTTCCCAGTAGCATCGCTCTGCTAACAGCACGTTCGAATCACTCACGACTCACCCCCTCCCTTCCTGAAAGCTAGCTTAAAACGTCCGGTGCTAAATCGTAGCATGAACGAATCATTCAGTTCCTCCGTAGCGGGCCTCACTCAGAGTCACTCACCCCCTCCCTCGCGGGTTTCCGCTCAAACGAGTCACTCATTGGAGTGGAGGCTCGCAGTACCGCTAACCTGGCTCAGCTCATGAGTCATGACTCACGCTGCTCGCGGTACGGATCACTCACTACTCCCACCCGGGTTTCAGCTCATAGGAGTCCCCCAGTGGAAGCTCGTGTAATTACATACGAATCACTAACCCCTACCCTGGCTCAGCTCATGAGTCATGACTCACGTAGCTCGCGGTACGGATCACTCACTACTCCCACCCGGGTTTCAGCTCATAGGAGTCCCCCAGTGGAAGCTCGCGGTACTACAAGCTCACTCACCTCTCCCTCCTGGCTGTCAGCTGCAGAAACTCAGGCTGTTACAGGGGAAAAGTCGCTCCTTCACCTGAGCTGAACTTTGATAGTGTGACTGACGCCATATTCAGTCTACACCTTTTTCTTTTTGCAAAGATAATAAGCAGACTAAAGAAAAAATATAATATTTCAGTTCCACCACTGTTTTAAAAAATGAATTTCAGTGTATAAAATGGATAGTTTTTTTCAATCACTCATCTTAGCAGTAGGATTTACATAGAAAGAGGAGCAAATGAAGTTTGAGTGGAAATGTAGATTTTTTTTTGCACTCTGGGCAACTGACTCAGTGACTCAAATGACTCAAAAACCCGATTCATTTTGGTGAGTGACTCATTCAAACTCGATTCAGTAAAAAGAATCGAGTTTACCATCACTACCACTCTCCACACAGAGCTGAGGCAGCGCCTAGCTTATAACTCCCTCTGGTTACGTCAGAGGTTAACATTTAGAAAAAAGTGCATTTTTAGTAGGGATGCAACGGTATGTGGTAAAATCCCAGACCGTTGGGTCCTCCCTGCACGGGACAATCTTCCGTCGTGTACCGCGGGACTTTGCCATTATTTTCGCATTGGCCCTTTATTTCATGCTTTACACGGCACCAGGGTGCGTTTGTGTGTCCAGGCAGATGAAACCCCGCCTCCGCAAGTTAATATCCAATCACTGTTGTGCATCCACGTCCTAACTTTGTCACTCTTAGGACTGCGGTCCAAAGGCGCATTATTCATTTGTTTGCGTCTGTACAGGTTCCATTCCGCGTTCCCGCTCTAGTCTGGTCTGAAGCTGCTCACAGCAGACCCCCTCCCTACCCACGAGTAAATATCCAGTCACAGGTTTGACCCGCCCCACTGAGAGCTGAGCTGAAAGTTTTAGCCAAACAAGCGCTACAGAGAGACACTTAGCAATGGCAGCAAGAGGCAAACAATTCAAGACGCGCCGTCTTCTCACAAACGTTTTGTGTGGGAACATTTCTGGTTTGCAGTTGAATATAAAGACAAGGAGAGAAAATGGTGAACAGAAAAGAGACCGTCTACAAGCATTGTCTGACCGATACCGATATGTAGCGGTCATGGTACGCTGATGGCCGTCATGTGCTGCCAATTATTTTAGGCTGATTTTCATGGCTGATATTTAGACGTTTTCTACCTTATTTTCATGCTAAAATGTCACTAATAATAACAGTGGATGCACAACATTTCTGAACCTGATCAGTTTTTGAACTCCAACTCTTCCATCTCAATTTTGTGCACGGCAAAGTATTAGAATGAAACATTTAACCAAAGTTAATCAAACAAATCCATAAACTTAATCAAATAAACAATATGCAATGGAATCTGTGTTCAAGAGCTACCGTTTATCAGCCCTATAATTAAGAGACATAGCCGTGAACATAAATATGACTCAGTCAGCCTGATAGGAATATCTTAAAATAAATGGGTCCTCATTCTTCCCTTGTGGACTCTCACCCATCTGGAACAACCTGGCATCTTGCAAAATAAAAAGGTTTTGAACTTCACAACTTGGAAAGGAAAAGGAATTTCCAACTTGGATCATATTATCGAAGGTGCTAAGTTTATACCATTTCAGACCCTTATGGAACTTCAATAATTTGAATATGTTCAACTAGAATCTATTATTCATTCAAGATTTAATATTAGGCATCATGATTCAGAGCTTCCATCAATAATCACAAAACAAAGCAACACTCTTGGTGACAAATCCACTTTCAAACACCCACAAACACTTAGCGATTCACATAAACACAGCTTAGACCTGCACACATGACACTTACACACTAGCGTCGGCTCCGCACGGCCTAGTCACAGTAAGTTGTGTTCACATCCGGGTAGCCCGGGAATGTCCAGCGCAGAAATGCCATTTTTCCGCCAAATAAATTGGCTTTTTGAGGCCCTAAGGTTTTTGAAAACTCACCAAATTTTGCACAAGTGTAGAAAGTGCGTGACATTTACGTATTATGAAATTTGGTATGAAATTTGGTACACTTGTAGTACTCCCCAAGAAAACGCCATTTTGACCTCATTTTGGCCATTTTTAGGGTTCGCATTTGAGTGAACTCCTAGAGATTTTGATTGATTGACTTGAAATTTGGTGGGTTTGCTCATAAGGCATGACGGATCTTAAGTTGTGTGAATCGGGAGTTTTCGTTAAGGGTGAAGGGGCGGGACCAGGCCTCAAACTTTGATGACTCACCAAAAAATTATAGTTTGCCATAAATTCATCATTGAAGGCCATGAAATGATGAAAGTTGTTGTGGTGGTCATCCGACAAAAATGCAAGAGCCAGATGATGACGTCATCCAAGCCACGCCCCCTCACAACTTAAAAGGTCATGTTTTAATGTGAAAAGTCGTTATTCGACCACTTTCACCTAATCAACACAAAACTTTACCAGGTAACAGATGGCAAGTTTGGGTTGCTTGGTGTTCAGTACTGGGAGGTCTCAAAAGAGGGTGGAGCTGTGGCGGCGTGGCGAATTCAAACGTCACGCCATGGCCATTTGTTTGCCTCTAATTTCCACAATTCTTATCTGATCTGCACAAAACTTAACGTGAGTGATGCTAGTCCAATCCCGAAAAGATATTCATGCAAAACTCTGGTGGACGTGGCCTGTTTTTGGAAATAGCATATTTCTTTTATGCCTCTGTGCCATTTTCCTCTCTTCATTTATGTTTTGGTTGTAAAAGACAAAAATCACAAATTTATGTGGAAGAGAAAGACTGATCAAATATGGAGATGCTCTTTGACCATAAAATGTGCCAGTCTTGGCTTCTATTTTTTATCTTGCCCAGAGAAACTAACGAGAAATTCTCTGGCAGTCAAAATGACTGCCATGGACCAAATAGGTAGAAATCATCATATTATGTCTGTCTTGGACAATGAGCATGAAATACATTTGAATAAAAATGTACACACATTTAGGAGAAGTCAGAAACTAGCAAGGCTGTATGTTTTTATTTGATAAAGTAATTTAACATGAAAGAATGACTGCCATGGCCTTTCTAGTGTTTTTCAGAAATGTAATTATACATTTAGATCAAATTCAGCATCAACAAAGGGCTGCTCACAGATGAGTTTGACTTGAAATCTGCTCTAATAAAGAGGTATATCAGTCGATGCCAATATATAATAAATGGTAAATATTGGTCCATCCTTTATTGACTGAATATTTACTGCTTTAGCCTTGCAATACATCTTTTCACTCACCTCTGTTTATATGTTTAAATATATCACACATTTCCCTGCTGACAAAACCAGCATAGACCAGCAAAAGCGTTACCAGCATGTTGTGTTTTGGTGCTAGTTTACGTGTTCCGAGATGAATGCTGGTCCAGGATGTGATGCATAGCATGCTGGTCCAACATCCCATCACCAGCATCTCATGCTGGTCCAACATCCCATCACCAGCATCTCATGCTGGTCCAACATCCCATCACCAGCATCTCCTGCTGGTCCAGCATCCCATCACCAGCATCTCCTGCTGGTCCAGCATCCAATCAACAGCATCATGCTGGACTAGCATACCAGCACCAAAACACAACATATGCTGGTAACCAGCTGTTACTGGTAGGAACAGCCAAATGCTTTAACTGCTCTCCCAGTTCTCTGAGTGCCTCTGAGTTATTCAACCGGGGACTACAACTAGAGGGGAAGTCTTCTCCAACTCCACTCGTTTTCTCAGGAACAGTAGAGGGTCCCGGAGGGTCTGGTACCACTACACAAGTTACAGCTTTAAGGCTGGTTTATACTCGGTCCGTCTGCGTGAAACGGACGCACGCACCGCCATTTTGCGTCGGCGCAAGGGCTCTCCGACTGGCTCGCGGAGGGTGACGGAGACATGCCCCAAATTTTAAACATCCGTCGAAAGTGACGGAGACCGCAAGCTTGTGATTGGTCAGGACAACGCTTCCTGTAACTTCGTCACCAGCACCGCCGTTGCTCCGTTATAAGTAAAAAAATATTTAGCGGCAAACCCAGAATAGATTGAAGAACGCATTGCGGAAAAGTCCAAAAATATGAACGTTTATTCACCCGTGACTGGAGGAGCACAAAATACGGAGCAAACGTGGATGGAAACGACCGGAAACGTGGGTTTAGAGGTGGCGACTGGATGAAGAGGTGGAGGAGAATGAAGGACAAATTAGTCCGTGTTAAAAAGTCTCTGAAATACATTAAAACAATGTAAACACATGAGTAAATACACTATCGTGAACCGGATACATGAGTGTCATGGTGGCAGGATATCACAGAATAGCGCTACGCCCTCTGTTGTCCTGGCGGGGAATTGCTTTGCAGCACTCCGCTGCCTGAACAGAAGTTCCAATGTGAAAACCTTTCCGACGCTCCGTCTGCGTCTCTCCGTTGTGGAGCTCACAGAGAGAATAAACCAGCCTTAAGACTCATCCTTCATAGAGGTTTAACACGTTGACATGACAACCTCGACTTTTTGGTCGTCTGGTAGGTGTGTGTAGCACATAATTGTTATCTCCATGTTTACCCGTAATCTCGAAGGGTCCTTCAAACTTAGTACTGAGGGCAGAACTCGGAAGCAGCTGAGGCACCAGGATTGATGTCCACGGCAGGTTCTGCAGGAGAACGTTTTGGTTCAGCCTTTGATTCCGTCTCAGTCCCCATCTGTAAAACCCCAGTCCTTCCAGCCTTTCCACAACAAGACGTTTTAAGTCTTTTTTCAGGACAGGGCTTGGGATGTTAAGATCAAGGTAGACAGCTATATTTGCAGTAGGGGTCGACCGATTAATCGGGCTGATTTTTAGCATTTTTTTAATCATCGGCATCGGCCGATAAACCTCTTTAGAAGAGCCGATATAAAGTCAGGCACCTCCGCGGGCAGCCCACTGCTTTGGAAGCCGGCGAAGGACCCCAATCCAAAACACAGAGGAGTATTTTCTTCTGAGTAAAAGGTAAGGCTTCTCTTTTGGTGTTTTAAAACCCTACAGCTGTATATTTAGTGTGAATTTAAAGTAAAATATGAAATAATACTTCGCTGAGTGAAAGAAAAAAACGAGCCGTCAGAACCGCCGTTAACCGCTATTGCTAATGTTCGCTAGCTTGTTGTCAACTTTACTGTCTTAAACTATCAGCTGCTTGTTTGTTTAACATATTAGCTCCAGGTTTATAAATTGTTTTCCTGTATGGAAGTCAGAGAATTTCACTCTGAGAGCGGAGGAGAGGAGGAGAGGGGGGAGACTCTCGGAGCCGCAGCTTAGCCTGCACTCCCCCCCTCCTTCCCCCGCGGACACCGGTGTTCAGAGTTCGGGACTTCTCTCGTGGGTCGGTGCGGAGCACGTAGTTTGCGTTTGCAGTCTTTATTTGAATGACACATTGAACAGAAAAAACACAGAAAATGATCGCTATATAAATACAGCCTCTCTGTGTTTTTCTCTGTTTAGCGTGTAATCTGTGATCAGACACAGCCGAGAGTGTGACTAGAGACTAGTTTTAATTTGAACGGTTTGTTTCCACATAAAATCTGTCCATCAACAGTCAGTAACACTAGTGAATAGTTAGGGTGCACTTTTAATGATATTATATAATTAATAGATGAGTGTGATTGTTCAAACGTTTCTCTAATATTTATTATATTATAGACTGTAATGTGGTGAGTTCTTTGTTGCTGGAGTTCTCCTCTGTTCTTTCTGACTGAACTGATGATGGATGCTCTACAAAAAAAAATTAAACATCTGTTTCTCCTGTTTAGTTTCTGTCTGATGGCTGGGGAGAGGGAAGTCTGGGCCTCTCTCCTTGCTGCTGCCCCCGCGACCCGACTCCGGATAAGGGGAAGACAATGGATGGATGGATGGATGGATGGATGGATGGATGGAAGGATGGCTCAACAAAAGTCAGATCAAGGCAGCATTTCATGGAGTCAACACCAAGGAAAGCAAAGTGTGATATCAAGCAGGATGCTGGTGAGCTGGAGATGAAAAAGGTAAAAAGAAAACACAACCTGAAGGTTCCCCATCTCCAGGCTTACAAAGAAGCTGCTGCTGAGACCAGAGCACTAAAGGGTTTAATTTATAGTTTACATGCAGATGTTAAGAAATAGTCAATTAAAAAGGCTGAATGAAGTTTAGATGTTGCTGGTGTGTTTTAGCAGGTGGCTATTGTGTTTTCAGCATTATTCATTATTAAATTATTATATTACACATTTTAGTAGAATTTGTTTATATTCTAAAATTGTATTTATTTTTATTTACATGTAAATGCACATCTCTGAATAACATGCTGCTTAATAAATGCTCTGAAACATTATCAACTGCCTTTTTTTGTATATTTCATACTTGGTCAGTTTATTGGTATTTTTTTATTAATCTTGGTAAATGTTTGATTTTAACACTGAGCAGTACACAAAATTAAGATTAAACAGTTGGTTAAATTCAGTGTTTAAAAGCTGATTAGGTTCAGAAATGTGCATCCACTGTTATTGGTGATAATTTATCATTCAGATAAGGTGCAAAACATCAAAATATCGGCCATGAAATCAGCCCAAAGAAATCGGCAGCACTTATCAGCCATCGACCGACCATGACCGCCTCATACCGGCATCGGCAATAGAAAAACCAATATCAGTCGACCTCTAATTTGCAGGAGGTCGGCTTTGCGGCAACACCCCAGCAACTCATGGGATGGAGCCTCCAAGAAAGTTTTTACACAAAACCGAGCCATATCTAAGAACAGCAACGTTCCTTTAATCCCGTCAACTGACCACTAAGGTTTAAACTCGACCAAATGTGTTTATAACGGGCTTAACTGCTTTATACAACTCCAATAAAGTAGTTATTAATCCCGGACGAGCCCCCATTTATGTTACACCCCCTTGGTGGCTCAGCTAGGCATAGGAGGAGGTGATAACATAAACTGGATGAGTCAGGTGTTTAATTAACAAAAAAGGTTTATTTGCTGGTGTAAATGAGTCAACCAAGGGAGGACAATAAGGGAGGCTTGTCTAACAAGCTTGATGTACCTCTAAACTTACTACTATCAACAAAAAGTGTCCCAGAAGGGGGAAAAGCTATAAAGAAAAACAACCTTACTAAAGTAACTGCCCTCCGAGCAAAACAACCCAAAATGGAAGTATCCTTAGCACAGGGGTCCTCACAGGACCTCCCTCAGGAGCACCCACAGACCAAGACCAGAATGGTCTCCAACAGAAAAAAGAATGCTGTTCTAAAAGACGCTAAACAAGGCTTCTCTAAAAGCCAGCTAATCTGACACTAACCTCTAAACTCACTCAAGTTATAAGGTAACCAGAAGCTGTCAGATTCGGACCAAAAGTCAAATACCAAGAAGAGAGGCTCAGCTACCGCTGTAACTACCAAACGATTCTCTTCTCCCCTGATGATCTGCAGCTGGCTGCTTTTAAGGAGGCAGATTAGGGGAATGCAGCCCAGCTGAGAGTGTCTCCATCTCTGTCACTGTCCAGGGTCCTGGAGCAGAGCTGGGAGCTTCAGGGAGTTTCTGTCCATGGTGCTGCCCAGGAAATGGTGGCTGCACATCTCAACAGCTTCAAACTGCGGCCGTCACACCATTTTTTTCATCAGGGCTATATTACTAAACAAACACAAAACAGCACTGCCACGAAAACCGCTTTTCTCAGATTAAAAACGTCTGTGTTGACCAGGAACCGAACCCGGATCAGGCTACTGCTTGAAATGCAGCTATGCTAACTGCTGTACCACCAACACTTACAGTTTCATTCAAAGCTATTCTCTAGTGGCCAAAGAGGCTTTTGTATGTTATGTATCAGACATGTTTGGGATATCCGTTATCTGGCCATTATTTCAGTTTGCTAATATTTTGGTTAGCTAAGTTGATGCTAGGGTGCTAATGCTAGTTTTGTCAATGACTCAAAACAGACTTAATGTTGCTGTTTCTCATTTCCATCAGGATAAACTCGACTTATTAGTAGGGATGCTCTGATCCGATCACGTGATCGGAAATCGGGCCCGATCACGTGACTTTCAAAGGACTCGGAATCGGTTGAAAAAGATCGGATTTAACCTTATAAAACAACAAATATGACATTTTAAAATCATTCTGATATCTTAACAAGTCCCTCTATCAATATTATTTGTTTCTTGGCCGAAAACACCACCATTACGTCACACAATGTACGGCAGGTGGGGATTCAGACACCATACAGCTGTTAGCTAGCAGGCTAACGCAGAGCTAACTTGTCTCCACAGGAGAGCTAAAATATCTGTATGTTGGTGGTATTTTAAACCGGACAGCAAAGGCAGCGTAACAGCCACTTGTAATGTGTGCATACTGGACATTCAACATGCTGGAAAAGACAGCTGCATGAAAAGCAGCCTTCAAAACGAAATACTTTCTCCTTCGGCTTTTTTCCCTTCAGGCGTCGCCACAGCGAACCATCGGTCTGAGTCAAGTCCCAGCTCACACAGCGGCATCTCTAACAAAAACACAGAGCCAGCCAACAGTGAAAATTGCGTTAATAAACAGAGAAATCGCCGACAACAAAACGTCGGAGTTTCTCGTTCTGCAGCACCTGAGCTGAACACGCTGGTAGCTTCGTGGTGCTGCGGGGAAAGCCTGATGTGGCACCGTGGCTATGGAACCCAAAGTGTGCCACAAACGCGCAACATTACGTGCGACTCTCACACAAAAAGTACACGTTTTTAACGAGCAATCAACGCGTCAACAACACATACTTTATGCGGTTGGTGAGCTCTATAACATGAAGCTGGTTTAGTGTGTTGAAATGTATCCTTTGTATTCCTGCACTCTGATCATTAACAGTGTGTAAACAGATTCCTTATATAAAGGGCCTTGATTTTTACTGACTGGGAATTACCAGCTCCGGTGGCCTAGTGGTAGAGTGTCCGCACCGGGACTGGGAGATCAGGGTTCGATTCCCGGTCGGGTCATACCAAAGACTTTGAAAAAATGGGACCCAATGCCTCCTCGCTTGACACTCAGCACTAAGGGGTTGGATTGGGGGGTTAAACCACCAAATAGTTCCCGAGCGCGGCCACAGCTGCAGCTCACCGCTCCCCACCACGGGGATGGGTCAAATGCGGAGATGTAATTTCACCAGTGTGTGATGAATACTGGGGACTTTACCTTTAATTTCAACCAGCAAACAATACGAAAACAACGTGTTGTGCCTCCTGGTCACGGAAGTGCGCATCACTCAACAGCCGCATAATGAGGACTTAAACTACTTTTAAATTTATTCATAATATTAACACGTTTTTTATTAATGTACTTCCTAAACAAGTGATGTTTTTGGCAGATAAACTAAGGAAATGACATAAATACACAAAGAAAGACATACCTAAATAATAATAAAAAAATTAAAGGAAAACTTGGAGGTGTTTTAACTTCATTTGTTCTTATTTTAATGCTTTGCTGAAGTATCGGATCGGGACTCGGTATCAGCAGATACTCAAAATCAAATGACTCGGACTGGGATCGGGAGCAAAAAATGTGAACGGAACATCCCTACTTATTAGACAAGAAGTTAATTTGCAAGCAATAATTTAGCTCTTTTATCTAGGCTAATGTCATTTGTTTGGCATGACTCTTGTTTGACATGGAACAAAATAATCACATGGCACTCAAGTTATTGAATGCATTCAAATGCGTGTTTCTCCAATATTGGGGGGGACATGCCCCCCCCCCTACACCATTACCTGTTATTGCAGCCAACCACGCAGCAAACTATTACCATTTTACTGTGAAATCAACTAAATAATTGATGAAAGGCTGCAAACTGGCTTGTTTTGACTAGCTTCAATGAAGTTTCAACCTGCGTAAACACTGTTTCTGTCATCCGTAATGGCTAAGGGGGCGGTCTCCTGAGCAGCATGATGTCACGTGCAAACGGTCAATATAAATAAATTGAATTGAATTGTAATTTAATGGATTGACGAATACGTGTTCAAAAATGTTTGCATACCATAGTAATTATACTATACTTTATATATATACAGCCTACTATATTTTACTATAATTTATTTTTCTTTTGTTCTCATTATCCTGATGACATCCCTCTGCCTCACCTGTCTCCTCTGACCAGATGTCCCCGTGTACATCCACCTCTAAATCTCAGCTACCAGGTCAGCTTTCTCATTGAGCAGGACGATTATAGACACTCTCATAGAAGACTTTGGAGATTATTCTGCTAAGGAAGCTAAAAGTAGGACAAAAGTAATTCCTTTCCAAGTTTGGATTAAAAGGTCATAATGTGAATGTGTGAGGAAATTGTTACTAATTCAGTCAATTTAAAACTATTTTACATCTTAGATTATTTCAAACTCACCAGCCATACTGTTTACTGTAGTCACCACAAAAGAGCTTGTTGGAACAGTAAAGCTTATTAAGAACAATGACTGTGGTGTCAAAGGAAAAAGATAATTAGTTCTTCAAAAGACCTCTGCTCCACTTTTCTTGTATAATGATGTCATGAATGAAAAAAACAACTCATCTTTAATGGAAATATCACTGATTTTTAGTCTGACTAATTCAGAACATTTTATCAACCTAAAAACAGTGATATGATATATACACTCACTGGCCACTTTATTGGGTACACCTATCCAACTGCTCAGCCAATCACATGGTGGCAGCTCAATGCTTGTAGGCATGTTGACATGGTCAAGACGATCTGCTGCAGTTCAAACCGAGCTTCAGAACGGGGAAGAAAGGTGATTTAAGTGACTTTGAACGTGGCATGGTTGTTGGTGCCAGACGGGCTGGTCTGAGTATTTCAGAACTGCTGATCTTCTGGGATTGTCACGCACAACCATCTCTAGGGTTTACAGAGAACGGTCCCAAAAAGGGAAAACATCCAGTGAGCAGCAGTTCTGTGGGTGAAAATGCCTTGTTGATGCCAGAGGTCAGAGGAGAATGGCCAGACTGGTTGGAGCTGATAGAAAGGCAACAGTAACTCAAATAACCACTCGTTACAACCAAGGTCTGCAGAAGAGCATCTCTGAACACACAACACGTGGAACCTTGAGGCAGATGGGCTACAGCAGCAGAAGACCACACCGGGTGCCACTCCTGTCAGCTAAGAACAGGAAACTGAGGCTACAATTCACACAGGCTCACCAACACTGGACAATAGAAGATTGGAAAAATGTTGCCTGGTCTGATGAGTCTCAATTTCTGCTGCAACATTCAGATGGTAGGGTCAGAATTTGGTGTCAACAACATGAAAGCATGGATCCATAGACCAACATCTCTGATTCCAGTACCTTGTTGAATCTATGCCACGAAGGATTAAGGCAGTTCTGAAGGCAAAAGTGCGTCCAACCCGGTACTAGCAAGGTGTACCTAATAAAGTGACCGGTGAGTGTATATAACAGCTGTAACATAGCTTCATAGCTTTAAGGTGTTAGCAGCAACTCCAGCGTGAGAATAAATCTAATTCAGACGGCAAAAAAGGCTGATAAGTGTCCGATGTAGGAGGCAGCAGGGTTGCCTTGGGGCCTCACGGCGCTCTCAGAAACAGCAACCACTGGAAAGACAGAATCTTATTGAGCATAAACAGTCTCAGCCAAGAATAGAAAAAAAATAGGAAAAAAAAAATCACTGACATAAATTTAACAACAAAACACGAGTATCAAGGGTTTCTTAGGGAAAGGCAAAGGTTGGCGAATGTGCTTGGCTGCATAAGAATACGGTAAGTCATCACACGTTCTGCATACTAACCTTCCCCACAGACATAATTACTGTGGGCTAGAATGGCTGTGCCGACCCTCTGCAGCAGTGGGAGGATGAAAGCAGCATTCTGATGCCATCTCATGATGCTAACTTGTTCATGGTAAATGGTAAATGGCCTGTATTTGTATAGCGCCTTCTTAGGGTTCTACAACCCCCCAAGGCGCTTCACAACACAATCAGTCATCCACACATTCACACGCTGGTGGGGATGAGCTACATAGGAGCTACAGCTGCCCTGGGGCGCACTGACAGAGGCGAGGCCTGCCGTACACTGGCGCCACCGGTCCCTCTGACCACCACCAGCAGGCAAGTTGGGTTAAGTGTCTTGCTCAAGGACACAACGACAGCGACAGACTGAGCAGGTTGCAAACCTGCGACCTTCCGATTGCAAGGTGGCAACTTAACTCCTCTGCCACCATCGCCCTAACGTGTTCATGTAGAACATTTCAAACAGATTCAGAATCATGTAATCGTTCTGAGTTCTTTTAAAATGCAAACTAAATTCTTTTCTTCTCTGTTGTGAAACCGCTTTAAAAAAAGATCAGTTCGCCATCACGGGCTGCTGAGACACGCATGCCCTTTACTGCACAAATACGACCTTACAATAAGGTTCAGCTTCTTTAAATGTTACTGTCTTTTTAAAATGTTTCTTTTGAATTCACTGGAAATGTACTAATGCACCTGAGGTTTGTCAAACAGATCATCAAGGGTCTCTTGCTAAACTTTAGTTGAAAAAGCTCACAAAGGCCATTAATGTCAAATACAAAATACACCGCCTGGCCCAATAAAAAGTTCGCCACCAAGAAAGGTCACACTCAAGGTCAATATTTCGTTGCACCTTTAGCTTTGACTACGTCACACATTCTCTGTGGCGTTGTTTCCATCAGCTTCTGCAGTGTCACCAGATTTATTTCCATCCAGTGTTGCATTAATGTTCCACCAAGATCTTGCATTGATGATGGTAGAGTCTGACCTTCTCCAGCACATCCCAAAGATTCTCAATGGGGTTCAGGTCTGGACTCTGTGGTGGCCAATCCATGTGTGAAAATGATGTCTCATGCTCCCTGAACCACTCTTTCACTATTTGAGCCCCATGAATCCTGGCATTGTCATCTTGGAATATGGCCGTGCCATCAGGGAAGACGGAATAACCTGGTCATTCAGTAGATTCAGGTAGTCAGCTGACCTCATTCTTGGAGCACATCCTGTTGCTGAACCTAGACCTGACCACCTGCAGCAACCCCAGATCATAGCCCCGCCCCCACAGGCTTGTACAGTAGGCACTAGGCATGATGGGTGCATCACTTCATCTGCCTCTCTTCTTACCCTGATGCACCCATCACTCTGGAACAGGCTCCATCTGGACTCATCACACCAGTTGTTAATAATGCGTTGGACAGTTTTGAACCCAGTTTTAGTCATTTCTGCATCTCCTTAGATGTTTTCTCTGCTTGATGCATGCCAATGATGTGACCCTTCTCACACAGACTAACATCTGTTCCACCACCACCAGATGTGTCTTTCCACATGGTTGTTGAAGAAATGAGAAGCAGCTCATTGCTCCAGTTGGGTTAAAGAACTTGTTGCAGCTGAAAGATGATCACCCATGCAGTCATTATCCAATAGGAAGCTCCTACCTGTTTGCTTAGGTAAATCCAGGTGGAGACGTTTTTGGGGGCCAGGCTGTGTGTCTGACCTTTACAAAAGCATCACAGTTCATTTCTACATATTTAGTGTATTTAAACCCACAAACCCCAATGTGTGTGTTGAAAGAAGTAAAATCTAGAACACCAACAAATCCATTAGCCCTCCTAACAGAACAACTTGTAATCTTTCCCTGCTCCGTCCTCCTCCTGGTGATTGTGAGTACTGATTTTTAGGCCACTCTGCTCTAAATATCACACTCGTACAATAGATAGAGTGGGCACAAAGGCTTTTCTCTGGATGAGATTCCTGCATAGGACCGGGAGCACGGCTGTAGAAATTTAAAGGAATTCTTGATGCAAATTTGAAAGCCATGCAGTAGGGCCGATTACTGCTCGTCTAGCTGTATGCACCTATAATAGAAGAGCTTCTCTTGTCATGGGTCATGTGTAAAAGGAGAATTAGGGGCTGCTAATGTGAGGTCATGATTACAGCAAAGACAGAAGCTCCAAAGCCCTAAACCAGCAGACATCTTGACCCCTTTGCTGTCCCACCAAAACTACTTTTTCCATATGTTGCAGAGATTTCATTACTTGCCATTTTCCAGCTCATTAATGAACACTTACGCTGCATTTGTAATGAACGTGTCCTAGCTGAAACGTTTCTGGCCTCACTGCGTGCATTTTTCAGATGATTGCTTTCACCCTCCGTGGCTTTTTCACTGGTGTGGCAGCAAAAAGCCACTGCAGGAACACAAAAGGAGGAGAACCTCAGTAAAAAATGATGTAAAGTCGTTTTTTAAATCCATTGATATTTAGATTTCTCTGCTTTTCACATTCTACGGTTTCATCACATAATTTAAAAAAGTGGATTAAAAAAATTTCAACCCTTTTATAAATTTCTTTTAAACCCATGAATGCAGACAAACTTAAACTAAAATTAAAAAATCACAAATGAATTAACTATTTTGAAAGGAACTATATCATCCAAAATCCACTTTTTGGAGCATTCGACCATATTATATTATTATTTCCTCATGAAAAACTCCCCAAAAGCAGTTTTCAGCTTCACACATGCATTTTCCTGTCTCAGCTGCTTCTTCCCTTCAGCGCTGCTAAGCTATTGCAAAGGTCTGGACCACACGAGGCATTGTTGCGTCATGTCCCACTCCTTCCCATCAAGGGAGTCTCAAATCCGGATCCCTCCTCCTCTGGACTGTAAACACCAACACGCAGTCTCTCCATGTAGCTAGCAGGCGTTTAATCTCGTGATTTTTCTGATCTAGTTTGCACTTTAAATAATGCCTAGAACCTAAAAATACATTTTTGTCTGCATGAGATACAGGATCCCTGTCCAGTCTTCCTGAATAAGAGTTTAGTTTGCTCTATAGGAGCTCTCATGAACTGAGCCAGAATACGACTGTAGCTGTTTCTCAGTACTCAAGGACGCTAGTACGTTCTTGAGTACTTGACAAGTATGTTCTTGGCAAGGATGACAGAAAATCCGTTCTACTGAGTACGGGAGGACAAGAACGCCATTTGGAACAGAAGGGTACTCTGTTGCCTCATGCGGTCAAAAAAATGACCTGACATAAAAATAAAAGTCTAGTTTGTCCCTTAAATAACAAAATAACAATAATACATATTATTTGTACAATATTTGGTCCACTTTTGATCAAAATGGTTAAAATACCAGCATTTCCTGCTGTTAATAATAGTAATAATAATAACTTTATTTCTATAGCGCCTTTAAACAAAGCGCTGCACAACATAAAAAATAAAAAACAAATAAAAAATAAAAAACAGTACCCCAGTATAAAAACAACAGCATCAGCTGTAAACAAATGAAGTACACATAAGCAATAACATCAAAATTAAGAACGAGCTAAAACAGGACATAGAAACGGCTGAAAAAATTAAAAAGAATCAAGTAATCAATCCGTAAAAGCTTTAGTAAAAAGGTACGTTTT
>SSNS01000369.1:598539-606039 GCA_006937985.1 Aphyosemion australe
CACTTATACACAGCCGAGGCCGACCAAAGTGCTGTACAGTAAAAACAACAGGCATACACAAAAACCAAACATACAATACAGGAAATGGTGAGTAGTCCGATGACCACTACCAAATCAACAATAAAAAGTAAAAACATAATAAAAGGCAAACTAGGCCGAATTAAAAGCCAGCGAATAGAAATAAGCCTTCAGGCGTGCCTTAAAAACAGGGAGAGAGGGGGCCATTCTCACTGCCAAAGGGAGTTGGTTCCAGAGACGAGGCGCACAGATTGAGAATGCACGTGCTCCTCGTGTCCTCACCCGAACACTTGGGACCTGTATCAGACGGTGGTCTGCTGACCGAAGGGTTCGACCAGGTATGTAGGGCTGAACTAGCTGAGTCAAGTACACTGGCGCATAAAGATAAAGTGATTTAAAAACAAGAAGTAAAATTTTAAACTGGATGCGGTAGCGCACCGGGAGCCAGTGCAACTGGGCCAGAACAGGAGTAATGTGCTCCCTCCTTCTGGTGTCCGTCAAAAGGCGGGCCGCTGCATTCTGCACCAGCTGTAGGCGCGCAACTGAGGAAGATGTGGATCCATAAAAAAGGGAATTCGCATAATCCAAGCGCGAAATTACAAATGCATGGATCACTGTGTGCAAGTTGCGTCTAGTCAGGATGGACTTCATCTTGGATATTCGGCGAAGCTGAAAAAAGCATGATCTAACCACCTGACTAATGTGAGAGTCCATCCGCAGCTCTGGGTCCAACACTACTCCCAGGTTAGTGATGGTTGGCTTCACTAAACTGGCGAAGCAGGGTGGCAGAACAGGGCTAACTGCAGTGGGAGAGGGAGGAACAAATAAAAGAGCCTCCAACTTTGACTCGTTCAAGTGTAAAAGGTTGTTGCAAAGCCAACCCTTCACTTCATTCAGGCAATCCACAGCCGGTTGCACTGACTCTAATGATTTTAAAGAAACATAAAATTGGCAGTCATCAGCATACAAATGGTACGTCACACCATGTCGCCTAAAAATAGCTGCCAAAGGAAGCATATAAAGATTAAAAAGCAAAGGTCCTAAAATCGAGCCTTGGGGAACACCGCAGGGCAGAGAGGAGACTTCAGAGGCATACTCCCCCAGCCTCACACAAAAACTTCGGTTACTAAGATAGGATCTGAACCAGTTGAGGGCAACTCCCTGGATACCCACTAGCTGGTTCAGTCGAGACAGAAGTATGACATGATCTACGGTGTCAAACGCAGCTGTGAGATCCAGCAACACCAGTAAAACATGGGAGCCGGAGTCTGTGGACCGCAGAACGTCATTAAAAACTCTAAGAAGGGCAGTCTCAGTGCTATGACCTGGACGGAACCCTGATTGCAAAGGGTCTAAAATATGAAAAGTCTGCAAGTGGTCAGACAGCTGCATAAAAACAACTTTCTCAAGAAGCTTGGACAAGAATGGAAGCTTTGAGATGGGACGGAAGTTTCCCAGGGTGGTAGAGTCCAAACCAACTTTCTTCAGAACTGGCTGGACCACTGCCTGTTTGAAAGCCAGGGGAACAACTCCAGAAGCTAACCTCCCATTCACAATATTTAAAACAGATTGGCCAACCACAGGAAAAACCTCTTTAAGAAAACGCGGGGGCATCGCATCAGTCGGAGAACCAGAGGGCTTTAACCCCGCCACCAGATCAGTGAGCAAAGAAAGAGAAATAGGCTCGAAGTGATCCAATGAAACACATGCACACACGCACACACACACATGCACACACACACACATGCACACACGCACGCACACACACACATGCACACACGCACACACACACACACGCACACACACGTATGCACGCACACACACACACACACACACACATGCACACACGCACACACACACACGCACACACGCACACACACACACGCACACACGCACGCACACATGCACACACGCACACACACACACGCACACACACACACATGCACACACGCACACACACACACACACATGCACACGCACACACACCCCGACACACACACATCAAAATGATGAATTCGTGTGTGCTGCTCTGGGACAGACGGACAGCGCGGTGTGTTCCATACGTTGATGAGGGAAGGCTGAAACTAGCACC
Organism: Aphyosemion australe; assembly: GCA_006937985.1. Taxonomy (NCBI): domain Eukaryota; kingdom Metazoa; phylum Chordata; class Actinopteri; order Cyprinodontiformes; family Nothobranchiidae; genus Aphyosemion; species Aphyosemion australe. The sequence goes on from SSNS01000369.1 coordinate 600,650, forward strand.
TCTACACAAACTAATTAACACAACATATTGTTTTGCTGCTCAGACACAAACATCTAGAAGCAACACTTCTAGCTGTAGGAGATTTTTGTTCTTTTATAAATAAAATGGGAAAATAAACATTTCTCATCTTTTGAAATTAAAACTAAATTACTATTTTCCAAGGTCTACAAAACTTAAAAAAAAAAGACAAGCTCACGTAAAACCTCCAGCATGAAGCATTAAGACTGGGCAAACTGATTATCTGACAGCCCTCGCCCTGGTCTGCTCTGGGAACGCTCATTTGCAACTTTAATTCCACAAATGTACTCCAAAACTGTTTAAAGGGGGTGAGACAGCCTTGGCTCTGACAGCTTCCCCATTATAAATAGACTAATGCTGCATAATCAACTCACATGTACATTACTGTTTGCTCAAAAGCTCCTCAGAAGACCATGCAGTTGCAAAATTGCATTAAAATACACATCTTGTTTTGTTTTTCATGTCTCTACATGCTGCGTTTGTAAACTAGATGGACGATCGGAGGTACGAGCAGAATAACAAACCTTGTGGTTGGTAATAAACAACACATGTGATAGAACAACAAATCAAGAGCGTTTAGTGCTGTGAAATGTTGCTGCCAACACTATACATTAAGTCATGGGGTCAGACACACACGTCACCGCTTCTGATAAAAACTCTGTAATTGTGGGGTTGAGTTAGTGTGATAGTGTGTGTGTGTGTGTGTGTGTGTGTGTGTGTGTGTGTGTGTGTGTGCAAGATAGTGGTATGGTTGGTGATTCCACTAAAAAGATGTTGGCATCAGATGCTGGAAAAAGTGTGCAAATTTGCAAAGTGGAGTGAATTAACAACCCTGCTGAGCCGACAGAGAAGAGGATCCAGGGATAAAGGGAGAGGAGGAGAAAACTCCATCACCGTAGGAAAAAAATCACCTGAGAAAGAAGCCAAGCGAGAGATGGAGCCTGCAGAGCATGTGTGGATGACTTGTAAGGGTGGGCTCCCTCTGGGAGGAACTCGGAGAGGGATCCAAAGTCGGGTCACCTTCTCCTCAGAGAGCAGCTGTGAACACTGGGAGGAGGGTCACAGTCGAAAGCTCTGAATCTTCTACAACAAAGCTCAGACTCTCTCTTGCTGTCTTCACCCTGCACAGGTCTGCAATAGCAAAGCCAATTAGGAAGCCCAGGAGAGAAGCCAGCACAGCCTCACAGTCGCCTCTCGCTGACTTGGCAACTGAAGTTATGGCTCCAGAGAGTACCTTTCGACATCAAATATAGAGAATACCAGCAATTACCATTCAATACCTTCATTCTCAAGCTCCCTCCAACTGATGAGGTAACTCGTACAACTATTTTGAATTCATCCCAGAAGCATGCAAATCCAGCCTCCTGGTATAATTGATGCAACAGCCTAAAAGACGTATTTCTGTTGCTAATCTCAAAGGAGTGATTTCTTCTGTAATTGTGGAGGGATTCTCATTGTTTCTTCTGGAAGTCACACCCCAAGACAATTACGCCGTCTCACTTGTAACAATAAATATCAGAGGACGATTTCATTTGGCAAAATATTTCATAAACCACTGGAAGAATTGAATAAACTCCCTAGAAAGTAATCTTTGGATCTACAACAACTTCATGTTTTGGAGTCAGTGTAATGTAGGAAGGCTGCCACAGCTAATCAAAATTACAAACAGCTTCAACTCTGTTTGCTTTTCACATATTCAATTCAATTTTATTTGTAAAGCCCTTCCTACCCCCAGTCAAGGACATAATTTAAAAACAACTAAGACACAATAAAACAACTGTGCAATAAAATACAAAAATAGAACATCCCAAGATAAAATAAAGATAAAACATTCAAAGATAAAAGAGTTAAAAACAATCAAAAACAATGACCAAAAAATTAAAACACAAGTAAAAAACCAAGAAACAGATCTAAGGTGAACCTTAAGCCTGGCTTTAAAAGTGGGCGACGATGTGGACTTTCTTATTTCTAGTGGCAACTGGTTCCAAAGCCGAGGACCCAGAACCGAAAAGGCACGATCACCTCTGGACGTGCGCTTTGACCGCGGTACCACTAGGAGGTCACTCTGACCCGAACATAGCGATCTTGAGGGAACATAACGGGTTAGCAGCGAAGTTAAACATGGTGGGGCAGTTCCTGACAAAGAGTTAAAAACAAAGAGCAAAAGGATTCAACATTTCACCGTAACCAGTCCAAAGCAGCTAGAAGGGGCGTGACACGGTCCCACTTCCGTTGGTGCTGCAGGAGCGGAGAGGCACTGATGCTTCCAGCGTCACTCACATGACATCACTCATAATCAGTGTTGGGCATCTAACGTTAAAAAAAGAATTAGTTCTAGATACAAATTACTAAAAGTAATTGAGTTAGTAACTCAGTTACCACATTGTAGAAGCAGTTACCTAGCAAAGTAACTGTTATTGTTATGTTCTATAACGCAGCTACGTTCTATAATATCTATAATGCCAAAGATGTTTATGACTGAATGACTCTTACTATCTAGAACGAACATGCCAGAAATCTGAAATGTTCCTTTCTACTAGGAACAACAGAATCATAGATATCTGGAATACATATCCTGCCTAATAAAAATAAAAAAGTCCACCTTAGGTTTATAAGGATTCTGAGATATCTTAAACTGTGCTGCTCTAGTTAGTTTTGGCTTGTTTTTAGCACCCCCTGGTGTTCGTTGGTGAAACTAAAAGGTAAACCTTATCTCCTCGCTGTGCGTTGGTCTTTTTAACACCTTAATCTAACAGCTGAAACGTCTCCTCAGCCTTCATTAGTGTCTACAGGAGTTATTCATCACTAAATCAAACACATCAGCTGTGTTCATGATCTAAAACATGCAGGAAACATGCTGGAAGCAGACTGCAGAGCCAGGTAGGTCAAGCTGAATTTTTCTAAGTCCCAACAGACCAGACCGGCAACTGTGAAGTTGCAAGTGGAATATTCTGGCCACAGGGGGCGACAGGGGCTGGGTGACCTTTCATTAACCCTGTAAAGGGTCATTTTAGCACAAACTGGCTCAAGAACATGGTTTAAACATATGAAAAAGTTGCCCTTTAATTCCTACTAGTGCGTTTGTTATTATGGATATCCTTAATTATAATTACTATAGCAACAACATAGCTGTTGATGTTTCATTTGCAATTTTGATTAATAAAAACACAATTAGAACTAGGATAAATTAAATTATAGCTATGTAGGAATTACAGAGAGGTCTGATTGTTGATTATATGTTAAAATGGCTTGCCATAGGCTTGGTATCCTATAGGCCGGCTCCATTTTCAGGAGTTTCCTCACCTTTCTGAAGTGTTGTTTCTTTTTCTTTCCTCCTCTTTTACAGATTTGTCCCCGTAAACACTTACAGGTCCATCAAGTTAATGTAATAATTGTCCCAGGTATTTTACGCCCCCCCTCCCTTCTTTCATAGCGATCTGCAAACAAACACCCTATTGTGTTTGGCGCTGGGGTGGGATGGTGGTGCGGGTACAGCTGGTGTCACTCACTCCAGCTCCTCCAAAAAGAAGCCGGCTTCAATCGGCTCTAAGAGCGCCCGACACCTGACAGGTATGGCTGTCCGAAAGCCTCACAGCGCTGCGCATCATTCAACCACATGGTACTAACGCACCATTTAACCTGCCCAGTAACAATAACGGCGTTGCAACGATGGGAAAAGTAATTAGATTACTCTGTTACCTAAATTATAACACCTAATGCGTTATACTAAAACGCTGTTACTCCCAACACTGCTCATAATGTGATTTTACGACCATGACCTTAGTTTAAGCTCTGATGGTACAGACATATGCACTCGTTGAAAGAACAGAATCTCACAATATGAATTTAGTTTCTATGTCTTGCTTCATTCCAGGTTTTGCTTTCAGCGTGTGTGCCATAGCAAACCTGTTTATCCCAGATCTTTTTCATGTGGGATGCAGGATTTGAAGCCATGTTCTTCTCCGTTACTGTCATCTTGAAGATTTGAAATCCCTTCCCGATCGATTGCACTAAAAGCCCTAATCTGATTGTTAAAAGAGCTGATTTGACAAAGCTGCTATCAAACTGATTTAAGTACCGATCAATAGTGCATTACGTGTGGGTGTCTTTTGTTTTTGAAGGTTTGGAGCTTTTTTCATGAAGGAGCTTTTGTGTGTTTTAAGTGCCGTCTACTGAAATGAGCTCTAAACTTGTGTGATTGTGTTAATAAAGATGGTGTAATGGGGTTATGTTGCTCTTTATTAAAACAGGAATGAGCTCAGACAGACGTTTCAACCTTTTCCCTTTTTACAGCTCTTCACGTCTTTTCATTCCACACATGCATTCAAAGTTGGGAGGGCAAATAAATTGATTGCCAGCAGCTGAAGACACTTATCTCCCAGCGAGTCAGGTTTGCATTCGAGGCCTCAATACAGAACCAGGAAGCACTTCATTATGTTGATGCTTAACAGTGAGCAAAAAAGAGCCAACACCAGAACGACACCAGGAAACCGTGGTGACAAACGGGAGAAAAGGACCGAGATGATCAACACCTCCGGCCTAAACAGCGTTTATTAGTGGCAGCGGCGCAGAATGAATGAAGCTGCTTTGGTATTCTGCAAGCATCTTAGTGAAAGTGAGCAGGCAGGAACAGAACTAGCCTTAGTCCAGGGTTTCCCCCAGAAAACCTGCCAAGCCCGGTGGTGGAGGAGCCCACGGGCGACCCACGGTGTTTTTGTAAAAAAATAAAAGTTGTCAGGAAGTGTAAAATGATGTGGTGTCATAAGCATTTATTAACAATAATTACTGGTCTTACAAAATGACACAATCTTGAAATATGGTTTAACCAGACACAAAAAATACAATTCAGATAACGGAACATACACCTGGCCTCTCACCCTGTTCACGTATCCATAAGATGCCTCTATTGCACTGTCGTATCACCAGATGCGGTTAAATCGGGCCCGATCACGTGATTTTAAATCGAATTTAACCTTTTAAAACAACAAACATGACTTTTTAAATTCATCCTGAGACAGAGGTTTTCAAGTGGAACAACAATTGCTTAGTTTTAATTTCAACAAGTTCTTCTACATCAGTATTCTTTGTTTCTTGTAGGAAAACAACACAGTAACGTCACACAATTTGCGATATGCAAGGATTCAGACACCAAGGCGCAGCTGTTAGCAAGCAGGCTAACGCTGAGCTAACGTCTCTTCTCAGAACTAAAATGTCTGCAGCTAGGTGGTATTTTAAACCGGACAGCGAAGGCAGAGCTACAGCCACATGTAATGTATGCATTCTGGGCATTCAGTGGCAGAGCTGCATGATACGCAGCCTTCAAACTATTTTCACTTTCGGTTTTTTCCTTCGGTCGTCAACAAAGCGAATCA
>SSNS01000370.1:10503-188003 GCA_006937985.1 Aphyosemion australe
TTCTGTTTTAAAGTTCGCAGTTCAGAATTAAACCAGGGAGCCAACTTCCTGTGCTTAATGACCTTCTTTTTTAAAGGGGCAACATTGTCTAATGCCACACGTAAAGAGGAAGTAACACTATGAACTAGACCGTCAATTTGTGAAGGGCTAGAAATGAAATAGTTGCCCTCTGCTAAGTTCCTCTGAGATTCTGAAGACAGTAAAGATGGAACAGCTGCTTTAAAGTTTGCTACAGCGTTATCAGATAAAGATCGACTATAGTGGAATTTACTTTCATGTCTGGAGAACTCGGTTATAATAAACTCAAAAGTTATCAAAAAATGGTCCGACAAGACAGGATTGTGTGGAAATACTGTTATCTCCTCACACTCTATACCATATGTCAGCACAAGGTCTAATGTATGATGACAGGAGTGGGTGGAGCTATGGATTGTTTGAGTAAAACCAATTGAGTCTAAGATATTACTAAAGGCTACGTTGAGAGGATCACTTTCAATGTCAACATGAATGTTAAAATCCCCCGCCACAATGACCTTATCAGTATTTAACACCAAATCAGACAAGAAATCTGAGATCTGATCCAAAAATTGAGAGTAGGGGCCTGGTGGACGATACAAGACTACAAACAAAAGTGGTTTTAGAGCTTTGCAATCCGGATTAGGCAAACTAAGAATTAGATGTTCAAAAGAACTGTAGCTATTAATTGGTAGGGGACTGATTAATAAATCTGAATGAAAGATGGTTGCTACTCCTCCTCCTCGCCCTGTACTACGAGCAATATGATGATTTAAATAATTAGAAGGAGTGGACTCATTTAAACTAACATAGTCCTCTTGCTGCAGCCAGGATTCTGTGAGACAAAACAGAGAAATCTGATTATCACAAATCAAATCATTAACTAATAAAGTCTTTGAAGAGATAGATCTAATGTTCAATAAACCACACTTAATTGTTCTAGTTTTCTGTTCAGTAGAATTTGTTTTTATTTTTATGAGATTTTCATGATTTGCTCTATTAAGCCTGATCTTTAATCTGTTTGATTCTGGCCGTGGGCAGGACACTGTCTGGATGGGGGAGTGGGTGGGTAACAATACAGAAGCTGCAGAGGGGAGGGTTAAACTACGACTCTGCTTCCTGGTCTGGACCCTGGGTTGTCAGGGAGGACTAATAAAATTGGCCATATTCCTAGAAAGAAGAGCTGCACCATCCAAAGTGGGATGGATGCCGTCTCTTCGGATCAGATTTCCTTTCTAGTGCTACTCTACTGTCAAAAAAAATGTGGTTTTTTAGATGATTTTAGACATTTTTAAAATTAGAAACAGTGTTAATTTTGAGTCCCATCTGTTTTTTTCTGTGTTTATGCTGCTCCACCATGTTTGTTTACTCCAAAGTCACATTTGATCTTGAGAGGTTTAGTGAGATTTCCCGTCCAGCTGGGCAATGATCGTGTGTGAAATCGGTTCAAAACAGAGGAACAGAGGAATATTACATAGAAGTTGAAGCCTAAAGAAACTGAAACGTCTACTTATTTCTCTCTTATTTGAAGATTGGGATCATATGCAGGTGAGCAGGTGGGAGTTTTAGCCTCGCTGTCTGAGCTCACAGACAGTTAGTGTGTTTAAAGCCATACTCTGCAACTTTTTTATATTTTTAAATCATGTTCTTGAGCCAGTTTGTGCTAAAATGACCTTTACAGGGTTAATGAAATGTCACTCAGACCCCCACCGCCCTCTGTGGCCAGAATACCTCACTTGCAACTTCAGAGTGGCGGTCCGGTCCCTGTTGGACTTAGTAAAGTGGAGCTGACATGACTGGTGCTGCAGTCTGCTTCCAGCATGTTTCCTGCATGTTTTAGATCATGAACACAGCTGATGTGTTTGATTTAGTGATGAACCGCTCCTGTAGACACTAATGAAGGCTGAGGAGACATTTCAGCAGTTAGATTAAGGTGTTAAAAAGACGAACGCACAGCGAGGAGATAAGTTTCACTTTTGGTTTCACTAACGAACACTAGGGGGTGCTAAAAAAAAGCCAAAAGTGTTCCTCTAAAGCTTGGTTTATGCTTGACACGTCCGTGAGGTCCGCAAGGCTCCGAGCTGCAAAATTACGTCACCTAGGAAATTTTCTAACTACATGGACGGTCTCGCGCGGAAAAACATAGTGGACTGGCAAGAGTTTGTAGTGGCGGAGGTTCGTAAATACAAACATCTCTATGATTCAGCCCATAAAGATCACCGTGATCAAAATATTGTTAAAAATTTGTGGAGTAAAATTGCTGTCACACTCGGAAAAGACGAGGAAGCAGTAAAAAAGTGTAAAACATCAGTGATTTCTACTTCTACTATGGTGTAGTGTTTAAATGCATGCCGTAGAGCCTCATGCCACCCCGCACTCTGGGAGAATATTGGCTCACAGCGGAGACAAGCTGCAGAAGGTAGGAACTATAAACGCTGCAAAGTCCGATGCACGTTCCATCCGCGCATCTCATTTCCGCGCGGAATGTACATGCGTCAAGCATAAACCAAGCTTAACACAGCATCAGAAAATCTCAACTATTGCCTCTCGTGATGTGACGTTAACGAACAAATCAAATATTTTGATTGCCTCTTTAGAGACCACGATGAGAGCCGATTGCTTGTTGAGAACTCTTTATTCTGTCCTTCAGTAACCAGATAAACGCTTGCTCAGGCCTGAAAGCAGCTTCAGTTATATTTGGGTGTTTGGTGATTGTGGGATACATCCGATAGAATCGTAGAGAAAGCACACCTCCCCAGACTATTGGCCTTTAATACTCCCCTACCTGTAGCTCAACAGAGATTGCTCTAATCTCTTGAGCGGCTCTTTGAAGTAAATGGCTCCCTTCAAAGAGTCACACGTCCCATCACTATTTATGTTGGCTGAAGTCATTTTTTAAAGATGCACGTTAGTCTGGCTGAAGGAGAACAGATTCTAACTGAGCTGAATTATAAACCAACTTCCTCTGCACGTACACGGCCTAGCCGAGCTGGTACTGGCTGGACACTCCCCCTTCTGGAAGTGACGAAACCACGGTCTTCTGATAATATCGTCACCACAATGTAACGCTATCAAACAGTACAGTACGTGCCAAATAAGCTGTACTGCAGCGTTGTTGGTGTCCATGCCTTCAGCCATTTTGCATATTCTATCACTCCATCTGCTTCACTCCTGCCAGCATTTGTTTACTATTTGTGTTGCTAAAGGCTAACCGAACGAATACCGACGAGAGAGGGCGCATGTCGCCACCTACTGTAGTGGAGTGGAACAAACTTCAATCGAGAGTTCGGCTGTCTAACATGCATGTACACTAGGGTAAAGGCCATTGCTGTGAATCAACACGACAACATGGCAGCACCAACAAACGGGACATCGCAACTTTACTTTTGATCACCTGAAGAAGGCAAACACAGTTTGTCCATCTCTTTTCAATCATGGCAGGTCTGCAGAATGTGCTGACTTCAGACGCAGGTGCTCATTAATAACACATCTGTTGAACTTTATTCAGAAGTAGAAAGTCAGTTTGGCTTTTCTTTAATATGTTTTGACTCTCTGCTGGTCGTAGTCTAAATGATAATGTGTTTGTTTACTATCTCTGCTGCACAGAGACGTCCTCTTGGCCTGAAGCATGTTTCCTCCACCACTTAAATGTTCATACTAAATTTAGTTGTTTTCAGAGCCTAACGGCTATCAGGCAGCCCAGAACCCCCCCCTAAGGGGGTCAGGAGTGCAGCTGCTCTTTGTGAATAACGTATTTTCTAAACATATAAAAGAACAAACGCTGCAAACCAGTGCTGGGAATTACCTCCTGTGTAAGACCTCGCGGACGAAACGAGCGCCTTAGTGGAAACTTGGCTCTGCTCTGCGTCCACTTCTAAACAGACAGCTGCTTACACACAGTCTGCACATCATAATAAACACATGAGCTGAACTCCATGTTTTCACCCAGCAGAACCTGAAACTCACACAGAAATGGGAGCAAGGCCAAAAATGAACACAGCACTGCTTAGCAGGTGACGCAGACGCCCTGTGGAGCTGATAATGGAGAACAAAATGTGAGAATTCTTCAGGTCCTGCTCTACAACAGGTCGGACCTTTTAGTTTTGCACAAATGTGATGTCACAAGAGGCAGGTATCTTTATAGAGAACATATTTTACTGCACTTCAATAAACACTTTTAAAGCAATGTTTTTGTTTTTTTTCACTTCTCACACAGCGTTTCTGTTAATTAGCATCTTATTCTGCATGTGAGATTATTTCATGCTTATTAAAGAAAAACAAGTGAATAAAAAGTTATGGGGTTGTATTCTTCAGAAATATTGTGTTTCTTTTAAAGCAGAGGTTCACTGAAAAATTTATTATTTAAAACACGATGAGTCATGCTACGTTTTGCATGCAGTTTTGCATGCAGAACAGAAAAATAGTCTTCAACCCCTATTTCCTGGATGAGCCACCGAAAGAAAATAGATGATGAAACGCTTGGGTCAGGAAGAGCCAGTCCCTTCTACGTCACAGGAAAATATCAGCATTCACTGACTCACCCATCTTGGTTGCGACCGCAGAAGACGGTTGTTGATTTAGCGTCCAGGACAGGTAGCAGAAGCTAACCGTTAGCATTAGCAACCTTACAACAGAGCGAATCACATTCAGGCTTTTGTTATTTGTGGAGCTAAAACAGCAACATTGCATTTTTTACTCAAGAAAGAAGAGCGAACGGAGGCAGCGGAAGAGTCGTGTTGCTGTTAGCCAATCAGAGGCGAGATGTTTGCATATCATGAATATTTCTGCATAACATTCCAAATCCTGCCGTTTTCTCCCCCCCACTCCGACTAATTCCTGAAACCGGAACATAAGAGCTTTTATTTTCCACTGAAAATGACTCACAAGACATTCATTCATACTAGAGACCACAGCTAATTTATTTAAATAATGAGTGTATATCCACCTTACAGTTTCACCCTCTTACAAGACCCTAAAATGTCATGTTAGTGATAAATGACCTGCTCTTATAGCGCCTTTCAGAGTCAGAGGACTCCAAAGTGCTTTACACTACAATGTATTATTCATCCATTCACACACACATTCACACGCTGGTGGTGATGAGCTACATCATAGCTACAGCTGCCCTGGGGCCAGTCGGTCCCTCTGACCACCACCAGCAGGCAATGTGGGTTAAGTGTCTTGCCCAAGGACACAACAGTAGAGTTCTCTGACGGGATCGATCCTCCAATTACTGGGCAACCCGCTCTACCTCCTGAGCTACTGCTGCCCCTTATGTTGCTATGGTAACCTTTTTGGGACCAACCAGATGCTGGACAGAGACTGGTCTTTTTTGCAGCTACAATCCAGAGTTGAGTGGAAGGCTGGTAGCAGCTTTGAGGTTCTGGTCCTTGTTTTTACTCACTTAGCAGTCATCATCTAAGAAAAATGAAAACACAGACGATAGAGGAGTAAAGTGCCCGTCTCGTAACTGGAGGGTTGCAGGATCAAGTCCCACTCAGTCTGTCGCAATTGCCTGCTGGTGGTGGTCGGAGGGACTGTGCTCGGCAGCCTCACCTCTGTCACTAGCTACGTTTACATGCGCCAAATTTCCCCTATCCGATTCAAATCTTGGTTGATCGGAAATCCCAAATCTCTGTTTACGTGGACACCAACTAAAACGATCCTATGATGCTGCGAAACATGCACCATAGGTTGAGCATGCAGAGTTGTCTTTCCCGGAAAAAAAATTGTAAACAAACTCCATCTTGTCTGCACGTCTTGTCCCTTGCATTTTATTTTTTTATTTTCTAGCTTCGGTGAATTCCTGCTTCCTGCATCTTTAGATGCATTGAGTGTATAACTGGGCATTTCTAGCCTTTCGGCCATCGAGACGTTCAATGATATTGAGCTCCCAAAGCGTTTCCAGTAAAAAAAATAGCGTCGGCAACAGACCACTTCTGTTTACCTCCCGCCATGTTTTCCACTTGTCCTGAGCGTCTGCAAAGGCGGAAAGTCACGCTGAAGTTGCACACATGCACAATGGACATTATTTTACTCAAACAATCCAAATAAGTGTGTACATGGACGTCAATCGGAATGATGATCAGACAAAACCACCTCTCTCAATCGGAATGAAATTTCTTTCCGATCGGGCCGTATCGGATCAGAATATTCTGACTGACATGTTTACATGAAGAATTTTTGATCTGATCGGGCGTTCATTCTGATTACTTGTGCCCATGTAAACGCAGCTACTATGCTCCAGGGCAGCTGTGGCTACACTGTAGCTCATCAACACCAGCCCGTGTCTGTGTGACTAACTATATGTGTTGTAAAGCACCTTGGGGGGGTTGTAGAATCCTACAAGCCATTTACCATGGATATTTAAGAGCAATGAGACAACTAAACAAGTGAAAGATTTTAGCACCCTTATGTAAAAGTGCAGCTTGACCTCTAGAACTTCTTCAGTTTCTCAGGGTTTTTCTTGCATCACTTGTTGTGTTTCACCCACAACGGCCACAGTCTCGTTCATCTTCGCTCAGCTAATCAGTGAAATTCATTCAGGTTCACAGAGGCTAAAGATAAGAGCCTTGATAATGGAATGTTTTCACGGCCTAATACTTTGATGCCAACCAAGTCCCAACCCAACTTAATGTGTTGGTTTAGATGTTTAAACAATCTCATGTTTGAGTTTGTTGAAGGAGGATCGGTTCTTCGAGCGCCACGTCAACACTGCTCAGATTCTCCGGAGACTTCCCTTATCGACTCAATCTGACAGAATAACATTTGACTTAAAATGGTAAAATCCTTCAGTCTGGCTCACACTGGAAAGGAAAAAGGTCTCATCTACTATGTTTAAAAGCTTTCAACATAAAAACCTTTTTTTGACTCATAAGCAAACATTAAAGGTGTGGAACACTCATTTAATCAAAACATTTGCAGTGGACTCTAGTAGGAATGAATGCCTTGTAAGTCGTACTCTGGGGAATAAAATCACTGGTGCACCAGTTTCAGGAACTAGAAGGCCCAATCCCAATACCCGCACTGCGCCCTACGCCCTTCTGTGAAGTGCACTTAGAGGAGGTGCGCAGTAAGGCTTCGAGTGCGTAGTACACAAGTGTGCTGATTGGGACGTGGAGCATTGCATCATCGACTGAGACGCATGCAGGGGTGCTGGTTGCTGTTTTTGCTACTTTTTAAAAAAACTTTATTAACGACTTTCAAACAAACAAAATTTACATTTATTGCTGTCCACATTAAATCTTAGTCTAAAACATTCAGAGCATGAAGAAATATCATTAATTGTCTTAAAATGAACTTCTTTCATCAGAAAAGGCACTTGAGCCATTGCTCCGCCTTCTCCTCAAACTTCCCACGCAGCAATGGATTGTGGGTAATACCCTTGCCCAAAGTCCGCATTGATGCAGACTTGGACGAAGTGTGGATTAAGGGTGCAAAAGGGGCGTGGTCACCTTCCGCACTTGAGAATCGGGACACCCTACGCACTCGCACCCCTGGGCTGGAACGCACATTTGAAGGGCGCAAGGGTGCAAGTGCGAGTACTGGGATTGGGCCGAAGTGAGCCACATCAGAGCTGAGCTTCAGATGACAGGATCTGGAGTCTTACTTCCTGATATGTGGACATCTCTCCTCTGATTGGCTAACAGCAACACGACTCTACCACTGACTCTGTTTGCTCTGCAACGTTGATGTTTTATCTCCACAAATAACACAAGCCTGGAGGAGTTCTGCTGTGTGGTGGAGTTGCTAATGCTAACGGTTAGCTTCTACTAGCCCAGACGTTCTCTGCTGTTTCCTGGACGCTAAACCAACCCCAGCCTTCCCCGTCGTGAGTGAAGATGGGTGAGTCCATGAATGTTAAGTGACAGTGTGACGTAGATCTGTCAGGATTTTCTAATCCTAGAGTTTCACCGTCTATTTTCTATCAGAAGCTAAAGCAGGAGATAGGTGTAGCCTCCACGAAACACTCAGAGTGACGGATTACAGTCAGAAACAGGATTTTAAAAATGTTTTTTCAGCGGTCCACACCTTTAAACAGGAACCTGTTTAGAGCAAATATGAGACAAATGTAAACCATAACTAGAACTTGCTGTTTTTATGAACCACCCTTGGCTGAAAGGTGAGAGGATATGAGATCATCACATTTGTACCAACCTGTCTTATCACAACAATGTGATAATCGTCATCGTTCATCAATCCACACCTCGTATGACTAATTCACAAATCACTGAAAACTGTGGGTCATGTTTGAAAATATATGAACCAGTTTTGCAGGAAAAACAGCAACAAGGACATTTTTACGACTTAACAAATCTGCTGTTCAAGAACTTTTCACACTTTTCAGACATCCAAACAGGAGAGAAAAGTTCCATCATCCCCTAATAGAACTTTATATTAAGTTTGCCAAGTACGTCACATCTCGACTCTGGTTTTAATTCTGGAAGCTTGCAGCACACACAGGCAGGGAATGTTTATACAGAGACAGCCTCTCTGCTTCATACCAGAACAAGTCCCAGCCAATCACACGTAAGGCCCGCCTTCTTTTTCTGTAGCTGGAGCAAAACTATAAAGCAACCTGACAAGTCAAGAGGGAGCAGGAGACGAGTCTGAACCATGAGAGAAAACCTCAGCGCGTCGACCGTAAACATGGCTTTTACCGACTGCATCAAACCCACCGATCTGCTTTTGGAGAAAAAGGGGATGAAGTAAGTTAACGAAGGATTTTAGGGTTTGTTTGTGCAAGAAAAACTTTACTGAGAGATGTGGTTTTTTTTCTAACAGGAGGAAAACTTGGAGGAACAGAATTAGACTTTTGTTGAAGACAAACCCTTCCCAGACGACACAGAAAAAACCTAAATCATACAGGTAATTTTCATTTACTTCATAATTTGTGCATTTTTGAAGGGGGATAACATTTAATTGCATACTTTGCATTCACTTAAATTACATTTTGAGCACATTTACTTATATATGTATGACCTGATGTGTTTTTACACCTTTGCATGTGATTGCATTGAGCACAGTAAAAGCACAAGCAGGATAGGTTTTGCATCTAAGTCAGTTAAATAACCAGCCAGATTTGCAGCGGAACTAGAAAAGTAGTAGCAGCTATAATTATTTGTTCTTTCCCCTCAGGCCAAGTGTTGATGACGTGAACCAATGGGCGCAGTCACTTGACAAACTACTCAGTCATAAATGTGAGTATAATTCATCCGTCTGCCAGAGCGCTGTTACGTAAAAATGTCTCTAAGGTCACGGTGAAACTGGGAGCTGAATAAAAGCAGTTTATTGGCTTCAATAAACCAAAGCTTGTAATGGCTTTGGACTCGCTTTACCTTCCATTAATGGACAAACAGTCCGCAAACGACACCGGCCCTGTCTCACACGCTTCCTCCTCCCACAGATGGGAAAGCTGCCTTCTGTATCTTCCTGAAGTCGGAGTTCTGTGAAGAGAACATTGAGTTTTGGACGGCATGTGAGGACTTCAAGAAACTCACGTCACGTAGAGCTCTGGTGTCCAAGGCCAACAGCATCTACAAGGAGTTCATCCAAAGTGAAGCTCCCAAAGAGGTAATCCCATTTGCTAATTCATACCTGATATCTGAGTAAAATTATTAAATATTCTCTGATTTGCTTGGAGGTTAAAGGCTCATTTTGCATCTTTCTTTGGTCACAGGTTAACTTGGACTTCCAAACCAAAAACACCATTGTCCAGAGTCTCAATGATCCCACTTCGACTAGCTTCCAAGCAGCTCAGCAGAGAGTCTACAACCTGATGGAGAACAACTCCTACCCCAGGTTTATCAGCTCTGACCTCTACAATGAACTGTGTGCAGTTGCCATGGGAGAGAGCAAGATCATAAAACCCTAGTCAAAATGAAAACCCACACTCGAAGTCATTTGTTTACAGCTGCGACTGTGAACCGAGAGGGGATGATGTTCATCTCAGGGTCTGGTGCACGATAATAGACCCGAATGCAAATTCTGGTCATAAACAGTAGCGGCCAGTGTGGAAAATTCAAAGTGGAGCCGTCGTTCCATCCTGCTGAGTGACTTTGAAAAGGAAGCTGGATGTGATGCTGCAGGAAGTGTGTGGAGAAAGATGAGATTAAGTTACATTTTCAGGTCATTACACACTTTTTGGTGTCAACATTTGAATTTCATGCAATTTTATGACTTTTGATGCAATGTTGCTGCTCCAAGAAAATATTGTTCGTGCACTGCTGCATCAGAGCCCCAAAAGATAAACCATTAAACTCTCCTATCATAAAACCAACATAGCTGTACGATTGTACTTCCTAACAGGAAACACTTCAAGATTTTGTACAGGACTCATGCACGCCCCCGTGTAACTATGGCTTTATTTTTTATTTATTTCCTGTTGTGTTTGCACCACTTTATGCAAAAATGCAACTTCAGTTTGCACGATGATGTCAACATTTTCCACTGATGGCTTGGAATATCTGTGAGGATGTAAATATTTTGAATGCTGTATATTCGAGCTTTGGGCAGCTGGTCTGCTTGTGAAATAAAATGCTGAAAACTTGTTTGGTGTTTGTTAATAAATTTATGTTAAAAATGTAAGAATATTTTCAGATAAGTTACCTTTAGTCCTCATTTATCTTTTTCTACATACTATTGACCATTTGCACGTGACATCACAACGCTCATGGGACCGCCCCTTTTGCCATGATGGTTGGCAAAAAGACCATTTGCACACGTTGAAACTCCTGTGAAGTTAGTCAAAACAAGCCAGTTTGTAGCCTTTTATCGCTTTATTTAGTTGATTTAACAGTAAAATGATAATAGTTGGCTGCGCGGTTGGCTGCGCTAACAGACAAAGATTTAAACTCAAATTGTTTAATTTTTTAAATAACGTTGATGAAGGCTGAGGATGGAGATGAACCGCAGCGATCAATCAAACGGACTACCAGCCCTCAAAGTATTTTCCGATTTGCAGCGAACATGTTTTACCAGTTAAGATTAACGTTTTTATATTTCATGAGGAAGACAGGGACTGGGATAAATGTGATGTGTTTATACTTCCTAATGGATGGATGGATATTTTACCATGGAGGACATGCGGCACCATCCACTGTAGTGAAATACGAGATCATTATTTACACAAATTATTTATGTATGATGAATATCATCGTTATGAGATATCTTCATGTGTGAGTAGCATCTGAACCCGGTGACCCCACCAGCGACAAAAACTGGTAGGGATCTGGCCAACAACACGGCTCGGACCGTAATCAACGGTTGTCAGTCTCACTGAACCACCGCACTTCTGCACTTTCCTGGGTCCTCCACTCATTACACACTCACGTATTTAGCAACAGAACTCCAATCAATAATATCAAAGGAGAAACAGCCATTTCAACTTTAGGAAAAACAAGTCCCATAAAGAAAAACACCATTTGAAGTCACGGACAACAACGTAGGCAACGGGTGTGTAGCACTATCTCGTTTCCTCTGGTAATGTGGACTAGGAATGATAGCCGACGGAAGGGGTCAGTTCAGTGACCGTGTTTTGTTTAAAAGCTAGCTTGTTTTTCAGATTTGTTATTGCAGCTTTAAATGACTCTTCGTCTTCTTGCTATTGTTATAGTAATGGACTTGAACTGTGTTCCAGGCAATATACTGGCAAAGTATCATAATAATAATAGATAATAGATATACATAAAAAAACATTATGCTGTGATTAGGGCTGGGCGATTAATTGAATTTTAATCTCAATTACGATATGGATTTTTAACGATCATGAAAAGAAAAAAATCCGATTTTTTTTGTTCCGTTCATTTGTTTCCCCCGTGCTGATTTGTGTGTAACACAGCGCAGCACCACATGTAAGCGTAAGCCTGTGACGACATCAGTCTCTCACACTAACCCCCAAATTCCACTATCTCCGCTCCGCTGCGCTCCGGCACGAACTGTTGGGCGGTGAGGCACAACACAACACAGCGCCGCGAGTCCGGGAGACTGTCTCCCCACAGCCAGCCCCATGTGTGCTCGTCTTCAGCAGCGGTGCTAACGAAGTTTCAAGCAAGGCTAGTGTGTTAGCAGCCACGCAGAAAAGATAAGGGGGAGATAATGGCCGAAGAAAGACAACCGCTGGTAGAGAAAAAAGGAAAAATCGCTTCTGTGGTGTGGAAACACTTCGGGTTCGAGGAAGCAGATGTGTGTCAGCAAACAATAATATGTAAATATTGCCATGCCGTGGTGCTTGCGCCACAAAGCAACACGACAAATCTTTTTAACCACTTAAAGTCGTCACACAAAGTGATATATGATCAGGCAATGAAAGAACAAAGAGAAGAAAACCGTCTCAACCCCGACAGCTTCCACTTCCCAAACATCCATTGAGAACACCCTCTACAACGCAACAAAATACCCCACAAGCTCTCGAAGACACAAAGAAATAACAAACGCCATTGCTTTTTAATACAGTGTGTTTTTGTACATTTCAGTTGTTGTTGCACTTTAGCCAAATTTACACTTTTAGTTTGGGAGAATTATAAGTCAGTTTTGCTAAATGTCTGTAAAGCTACAGAATAGATGATAAATGTTAAAAAGTCAATATTATGTTCAATAAATGACTTTAATCAAAGTTACTGAATAATCGTGTTAAATAATCGAGATATCAATTTCATTCAAAATAATCGTGATTATCATTTTTGCCATAATCGTGCAGCCCTAGCTGTGATGTTTTCTGAATCTGATCATTCTGAGTGTCGTTTCCTTCATGAAACAACAATAATGTTGCCACCACTTCTAGAGTTTTTGCTGTTAGTTATCTCCAACAACCAGGCAGCACGTGCAGATTTCCCTAACAGCAACACTGGAAAATACAAACTCTAGCTTGACTCACTTAGAAACCATAACGTGGAACTGGTCCCACGTTGTTCGTGTAGCTCCGGTAATTTTAGTGGGAATTTTGAAGAGGAGGTTCCAGTAGCTTTGATGTATCAAATCCTAAAATAGAAAGACATAAAATAAAGAAGAAGAAATTATTTTTTTATATACAGTAGCGCCTCTCAAGATAAAAATCCCGAGGCACTTCACAAGAACAAGAAATGATAAAAAAGAATATATATACACTGCTCACAAAAATTAAAGGAACACTTTTTTTATTGGGCCTGGCATGAAATCAATTAAACCTGTCTGATAATTTTCTGGTTGATGAAGCAGCTGAGGGCATTGTTAATCACTTTCAGCTGTATTGGTGTTCATGGACTTAACGACAGGTGCACTAAAGTGGCAACAATTACAAAACCCTCAAAACAGGACTGGTTTAACATGTGGAGGTCATTTCAAGTTTCTCCCTCTTGATCTTTTTTGGCTGGTTTTCCACTCGTGCTAGTTTTGGCTTGAGTAATTATCTCTACTGGCAGCATGAGGCGATTCCTTAACCCTACAGAAGTTGCACAGGTTGTCCAACTTCTCCAGGATGGCACATCCACACGTGCTGCAGCAAGAAGGTTTAATGTGTCTCCCAGCACAATCTCCAGAACATGGAGGAGATTTCAGGAGACTGGCGGTTATTCTCGGAGAGCTGGACAGGGCCGTAGAAGGTCCACAACCCATCAGCAGGACCGATACCTGCTCCTTTGTGCAAGGCGGAACAGGCTGAGCACTGCTCGTGCCCTACAGAATGACCTCCAGAGGGCCACTGGTGTGAATGTCTCTACCCAAACAATCAGGAACAGACTTCATGAAGATGGCCTGAGGGCCCGACGTCCTGTAGTGGGCCCTGTGCTCACTGCCCAGCACCGTAGAGCTCGACTGGCATTTGCTCAAGAACACCAGAATTGGCAAGTCCGCCACTGGCGCCCTGTACTTTTTACAGATGAGAGCAGGTTCACCCTGAGCACCTGTGATAGACGTGAAAGAGTCTGGAGAAGACAAGGAGAACGTTATGCTGCCTGCAACAGCGTTCAACGTGACAGGTTTGGTGGTGGGTCAGTGATGGTCTGGGGAGGCATATCCATGGAGGGACGCACAGACCTCTACTGCCTAGGAAATGGTGCTCTGACTGCCATTAAGGTATCCAGATGAAATCCTTGAACCCTTTGTCAGACCCTATGCTGATGCAGTAGGTCCTGGTTTTCTCCTAATGCACGACAATGCCCGGCCTCATGTGGCAAGAGTATGCAGGCAGTACCTGGAGGATGAAGGAATTGAAACAATTGAATGGCCTTCACGATCCCCTGACTTAAACCCAATAGAACATCTGTGGGACATTATGTTTGGGTCCATTAGGCGGCGCCAGGTTGCTCCTCAGACTGTACAAGAGCTCAGGGACGCCCTCACACAGATGTGGGAGGAAATGCCACAAGACACCATCCGTTGTCTCATTAGGAGCATGCCCCGACGTTGTCAAGCATGCACACAAGATACTGAAAAGCATTTTGAGTTGCAGAAATGAAGTTTTTGAAATAATGGACTAGCCTGCCACATCTTCATTTCACTCTGATTTTAGGGTGTCTACACAATTGAGCCCTCTGTAGGCTGAACACTTTTATTTCCATTAAAAGACTTGGCATCCTTTTGTTCCTAAGACATTGCCCTGTCGTTATTTGTATAGATATCCAACTTCATATTGAGATCTGATGTATCTAATGTGTTTCTTTAAAGTGTTCCTTTAATTTTTGTGAGCAGTGTATATACCGTATATATATATATATATATATATATATATATATATATATATATATATATATATATATATATATATATAATAAAAATTTGAAAAAATAAGAATAAGAAAATTAATGAGAAAAGGTAATATGGGATAGAGAAAGACAGAATTGGCAGAAACAGCAGCATGAGAAGGTAGTGATGGAGAATCAACCAAAGGTCCCACCAAAGCCACCTGAACAGGTGAGTTTCTAAAGGAGACCACTGAGTCCACTGATCTCAGGCTCAGGGGGAGAGAGCTCCAGAGTCTGGGGGCCACAGCAGCAAATGATCTGTCACCTTTGGTCTTTAGCCTGGTGCTGCACAACCAGTAGGCTTTGATCACTGGACCTCAGGGACCTGCTGGGGGTGTAGGGACTGAGAAGATCACCAATGTATGATGGTGCTTGTCCATGTAAGGCCCTAAAAACCAGAACCAGGATCTTGAAATGAACCCTGAAGTTAACCAGCAGCCAGTGAAGCTGGAAGAGGAGCGGGGTGACGTGGGTGTGTTTGGAGGACTTGGTCAGCAGCCTAGCACAGGCATTCTGGACCACCTGTAGGCGTTTCAGGGATTGCTGAATGAGGTGGAGAAATCAGAAACTACAGAAACAGCTGGAGTTAGTGGACTTAAGTTAGCAGGGTTTGATCTGCGGTGTTAGTAAAGTCTACTCATGGAGGGGACAGGAAGAGAAACCACTGAAGAATGAGGATAAACAGACCTGAGAAACTGCGCCACACCGCGGCCTGGCGGGAAAGCGGAAGTGGAGCTCACGTCCGCAAACAAAAAGCTAGGAGATTGTGCCGATGTTTACTTGCTAAACAACGCTTTAAAGCCATAACTTTTTCATATTTTTAAATCTTGTTCTTGACCCAGTTTGTGCTAAAATGACCCTTTACAGGGTTAATCAAAAATGTCACTCAGACCCCCACCACCCTCTGTGGCCAGAATACCGCAATTGCAACTTCTGAGTGGCGGTCCGGTCCCTGTTGGACTTAGTAAAGTGGAGCTGACATACCTGGTGCTGCAGTCTGCTTCCAGCATGTTTCCTGCATGTTTTAGATCATGAACACAGCTGATTTGTTTGATTTAGTGATGAACCGCTCCTGTAGACACTAATGAAGGCTGAGGAGACATTTCAGCTGTTAGATCAGGGTTTCTCAACCCTGGTCCTCAGCGCCCCCCATGCCCTGCATGTTTTCCATGTTGCCCTTTCAAACACCAGTGTTTCCCTGCTGCCTCACACCTGACACAAATGAGTGAGTGATTAACAGGCTTCTGCAGCCATGTGCTGAAGCAGAGACATGGAAAAGACGAACGCACAGCGAGGAGAAAAGTTTTACTTTTGGTTTTGCTAACGGACACTAGGGGGTGCTAAAAGCAAGCCAAAACTGCTAAATGTGCCTTTAAGAGAAGTCTTATTCTCACGTGGATTCCTGCTCGATCCACCAGGATCAGGAAAACATCGCTACAGGTGCTTGGCTCGGATCGAGCATTTGGCTCCGGTTCAGTGCACTGCAAACGTAAACAAAGGGGACGGTAAATCCATGGCGGATCTTGGGCAATCGCGGACAATCTGAAGGAGAAAAGAGTCTGGCGATCATATGAGATGGTAGCCGGGACATTACCGAAAACGACCGCAGACAAAAGCAAGGCAGAAAGGAGAAAATTAGCAGAGGAAAGTTTGAAAGAGAGGTTGATAACAGCGGTGAAGCTGAACACAGGTGCCATCTTGTTACCAGACGGAAGCGGGAAAAAAAATGAAAAAACAACAACAAATGACTGACACATGCAAGTGATGTACACAACTATTATCAGAGCAGACATAAAGTCAAACAACATTCTTCATCCTTTTAGAATCCTTTCTTTGTTCCAACACCATGTCAAGACTATTTAAAGCTGCACTGTGAGTGACAGCAGCCAGAGTCTTTGTTCTTCCTGCTGCTCGGCTGCAGACACTAACGTCTGACAGAGGTCAGAACTCATGGCTGTTCCTCCAGAAAGCTCCTGATTCGATCTTCAAACAAGTGCTCTGCTGCTTAATGGAAAAAGTTTGTTTCCTTCTATTTCTCAAGGATCAAATGCTTTGTTTGTCTGTAAGGGAGATCAGCAGAATTCAAGTTTAAACCTGTAAACAGCTGAAAAGCAGGTGTGTTTGAGTGAGAAAATGGAACATTTCTGCATGAACAGGCCTACATCCTTTCTTTACACCAATTCAGCCGATGAAGAAGAGGTGATTACATGTTTTAACATCCTAAAAGTAACTTGAATTAGATTGTGAGGTATCTAATTTGGTGGCTCAGCGGTTAGAAGAAAGAAACATTTGAAGACAAAAATCCCATTAAAAATAATAAGAGAAGGACTGGATTAGCCAACAAAAAGCAAGACGTTCAACTTGAGTTTTGTCAATATTTTTACTCATTGTACTTAGTTCATTATCAGGAGTTCGTCCTGGGATTGGCGGGTTGCTGGTTCAGACCCAGGCTCCCAGTGGCACCCCAGAAAGGTTTCATAGAGGTGGTCATGGGGCCTGAGAAAAATTTGGGGTGGCACACCAAATTGATCCTCATGGTAACTCTGAGAAAGTTTAGCCTGTGGTGATGTAATAAATGCTCCTTTATTCATTTTCATTAAAAAATAAAAATAAAAAATGTGCGTCCAACACACCTACATCAAATTTGAGAAACACAAAAATTTTAGAAAAACATATTTGAAACAGTTATTTAATATGTTGTTTCAACATCTATTATAGAATTTTAGAACAGCTTAATTCGCCTGTTGTTTCGTCACCAAAACATCCACAAAAACTCTGGTGACTGAAACTTTTGTTTTGGTGAGCAGCAGCAACATAAAAAATGTTTAAAATTCTGATAATTTATTCATTAAATGTATATTTTTGTAGGGTTTATATGTCTTCATTAAATAAGATAAATTTATAGCCTAGTGAACTAGACCAAATTCTTGCTTTGCAAAGTTTGGTCTAGGCACGCTTCATTGGAACCCTCACTGCCTGTGGCTGTCCAATCACAGCTCGCTATAGTCTTGGTTGGGCCAATCACAGCGCTCTATATTGTGGGCCAATCACAGAGCGGGAGTAGCCGATGACATCAGCGCTGCAGCCGCGAACACAAGCAACATGGCGGCAGCGCAGGAACCACGTTGGTTTGAAACGGCTTTGTCATCAACATTGGATTATTTAGACTCCAACGTGCGTAAGTCTGTCGGCTATACTTAGCAGCTTCTTATTTTTATCAAACAAAGTAGTGCAATGTCCCAGTTCACCTGATATTCACATGTTTTCATACAAAAACGACAGAAATCATTGATGTTAGACGCCATTGCTGCCTCCCGCTTTTCCGTCGCTGTGATTACGTCACGTTGTTCGTTACTCTGATTGGTCCTAGCGCTATCCAATTGCGTGCTGACATTTTGAAGGACAACCGTAGATCCTGCCCCACGGCTGAGAGCCGTCAATGGTTCGTGGCCAGACTATATATTCACATATATAGGATGGCTTGCCAGGCTAATAAATTTATGGTTTGTGTGAACATTAATATGACTTATTAAAGAACACTGGTCTTCCCTGGAGTGGCCAGTGGGGTGGCCAGCAATTTTCTAGGGGTGGTCATGGCCACCCCTTGGGGGCGTCACTGCAGGCTCTGTCCGTGTCAGTTGTGTCCTTGGGCAAGGCACTTCACCCGTGGCGCATCTGTCAGTGTGTGTGTGTAAAAATGGAGTCCCTAACTTCCAAAATGTGCTACAAACATTTTTTAATATTATTCTAAATATGGTTTGTCAAAATGATCAAGCAGTTCCAAATCTAATTTTTGATATTTCAATCCACAAGCGGTAGTTAGAGCTTTGGAAGTAAAATCCTCAAGCTTTAGGGTTTTTTCTTTTTCAGAAGAATCACTTTCACTTTTGGCCCTAAAGCCCTTTGAAGTAATAATTTGCTGCTCAGATAAGCGTTTTTTGACCCATGAACAATGCATACCTGGTCTGCATTTCGTAAGAAGCAGTCTTGCTATTTTTAACATTCTTATTCTTTTTTTGATGCATCTCTGTCCCCATCTGGATAGTGCACATTTTTTTCGTGACTTTAAAGCAAAAACACCCATTGCAACAAAGGAAAACATAATTATTGGGTTTAGGGATGGACTGAGTATAATGAGGTGGTAAAAATACTGACAAAAATCAAGCTGAGCTGCATACTTTTTGTTAGTTAAGTAGCGTGAGAGGACAATCAAATGGAGACCAGTTTGCCTCTGTGCTGGTAGAAAAAGACTTGTGGAGTTTTCTGCCGTTGCCATGCACAAGTGCAGGCAACAGACTTCTGGGATGAGGTCCAAGGAGTGCACAAGGTGCATATGTAAACACAGAATCTAAAATTAGACACTGGCCACGTCTTACTTTGGTCAGCAGACTGCTTTTGCGTAAGAATACACGGGCCTTTAGACGTACTCTCTGTCCCAGGGCTGCCAAAAAAGCAAGAAAAGAACAGCTTTTCTGTACGCTTCCACTCAGATCCTGATTCTGAAAGGTCCAAAAAGCCATTATCCACCGAAACATGTTCGAACATAACATTCTGAAGAATTTTAGCCAATAAATACTTGTTGTTCAAATCATTTTCTGATCCGTGTTTAATTTTCATAACAGAAGTGTTTATAATGAATTATTCTTTGCTTGTTTTCTTTAAAAACATGCCGAGGAGCAGGTTTCATTGTGAGAACACTGAACACCTGATTACACGTTTGTGGCACCATGACCAGTGGATAAAATTAATCACAAGTAGGCTGAAGCATCACAGACCAGAAAACCCAAAACTCTGTCTTTTAAACTTAGAATATTGTGAAAAAGTTAAATATTGTAAACATGTGATGTCACACCCCTAACAGCTGATTAACTCAAAACACCTGCAAAGGTTTCCTCTAAGTGTTCTGTCTGCATCAGTAGCCTACACAATCATGGCTGCTGGATGGACACAAGACAGTTGTGTAAACTGTCCACTAGGACGGGAAGTCACAATAGGTCACGGCTAAAGCTTGTTCAGAGTGCTGCTGTACCCAAGCATGAACGTTTAGTGGAAGGTAGAAGTGTGTTAGGAAAAGGAACACAGCCCTGAGAGCAGTGGGGCACAACTCAACAGCGTGCGCACATGCACGCACGCACACCAGTGCACACTCACAATAGAGCATGTGCACACATGCATGCATGGGTGTGTGTGTGTGTAAAATGACATGACATTACAAATAAAGCATCGCTCACCAGTGTTGTTCAGTTGTTGATCTTTCATCTTGAGAAACTTTTCAATGACTCCTCTGTTAAAGTCCAATAATCCCAATGGTTTAATCCAGTCATCCACACCTGGTGGAATCTTTCCAGCCGCCTACTTTCCCGGTCAGCTGGTGCAATCCAAAATGCTGCAGCTAGGGTTCTGATGAGAATTACAAAGAGAGATCACATCTCTTCTGTTTTAGACTCCCACATTGGCTGCCTGTTACATTCAGAAAGGATTTTAAGATCCTCCTTCTCACATATAAAGCTTTTAAAAGTGTGGTTCACTGAAAAACCATTTTTAATTATTATCTCTGATTATAACTGGTCCCTGGGAGTTTTTCATGCAGGCTGAACATGAAAATATGCTGCGTTCGATTTACCTCAGAAGTCGGAACTAGGAATGATGTCACACCCGAATTAACAGCGTTCTGGTTATACCGTAGTCAGAGAAGTCAGAATTCCAATATGGCGGCGCCCTCAAAACCTGCTGTTTTTGGTACCAACGAACACAGACCACTAATGAACAACACTTTTAGTTTGTTCAGCTTAGATGCAAGCGCTACATGT
Organism: Aphyosemion australe; assembly: GCA_006937985.1. Lineage (NCBI taxonomy): Eukaryota > Metazoa > Chordata > Actinopteri > Cyprinodontiformes > Nothobranchiidae > Aphyosemion > Aphyosemion australe. Next base: position 31,046 of record SSNS01000370.1, read on the forward strand.
ATCATTGATTTTAAATGCACTCATGTGAGTCTGGTAAAACAAACACATTTCAACCAAAACTTACTGTTGTCGATACAGAGAGCTGCCATCTTGGATGTCGAGGTCGGAGTTCTGACTGGGAGGTCCGACTTTGCGGGGCGTTTTATTTGATTTTTCCTACTCGGAAGTCGGGATTTCTGAGTTCCGAGGACAAATCGAACGCACCATGCAGGCTGAACATGAAAATAGTCTCCTACACCTATCTCCTGCATTAGAAAAAATTGACGGTGAAAATCTAGGATTACAAAATCCTGACAGATCTATGTCACACTGTCACTTAACATTCATGGACTCACCCATCTTGACTCATGACGGGGAAGGCTGTTGTTGGTTTAGAATCAGCAGATGTCCTAGTAGAAGCTAACTGTTAGCATTAGCAACTCCACCACAAATCTCCTCCATGCTTGTGTTATTTTTGAAGATAAATTATTCATGTTGCAAGTCAGCGGTAGAGTCATACTGCTGTTATCCAATCCGAGGCAAGATGTCCAAATATCAGGAAATAAAGACTCCAAATCCTGCTTTCTTTCTGTCACTCTGCATTAGCGAACTTGTCAGGGCTAATCCAAGAAATAATGGGTTTTTTTGCCGAGTATAGCTTGCAAGGCATTCATTCCTACCAGAGACCACTGCAAATGTTGATTAGAGGAGTTTCCCACACCTTTAATAATCAGGCTCCATCAAACATCAGTGATCTGATTGTTCCATATGTTCCTAACAGAGCACTTGGCTCTCATACTGCAGGTTTACTGGTGGTTCCTAGAATATCTAAAAGTAGGATGGGAGGCAGATCTTTTAGCTATCAGGCTCCTCTCCTGTGGAACCAGCTCCCAGCTTTAGTCCGTGAGGCAGACACCTTGTCTACTTTTAAGACTAGGCTCAAAACTTTTCTATTTGATAGGGCTTATGGTTAAATTCTGATGTTAGCCAGGTTTAGACAGGTGGGGAGCAGAGGGAGGTGGAGTGTACAGCGGGGAATAAAGTCAGTATGTGGCAGGCCACCAGGCTCCACTCACACCCAGAAAAGAGGATGCAAACAGGATGTGATGTGTGAGTTGTATGTATATATCTTGCGTGTTGTTCTGTAGTACTGATCAGTTGGCGTGATTAAATGTTGTGATCAGACCTACTCACGTGTCGTCCCTGCCTTCCTCCACAAGTAAAGACTTTTCTCCCTGGCCCTGCCTCCCACATGCCTCATTCTTAAAGGCTAGGTCATCCTGAGTTATCTCTGTAGCTATGCTGCTATAGGCTTAGACTGCTGGAGGACATACTGACTTTTCACACTCTACCACTACTCTCCAACTGCATTATTTCCTGTTATTTCAGCTGTTAACTTTACGTTTTCTGTAAGTGTTTTTCTCTCCAGAAGCTACACTGGCGTTCAGCTGAGCCTCCTGGAGGGGGCCATGTGCGACTGGTGTTTAGCTCTCTCGTTTCTACTGGCAATGCGGGTTTCCTGTTCCAGTGGACGTGGCCTAGGGATGATACCTGACGGGATGGGTGAGCGTTCTGCGACTGTGTCCAAATCCAGGGGTTGCGTGCTCATGAGGTCGGATTTTAAGACCAGTGACGTCAGCGCCGTGACTAAGACTGTCTAAATTCCAAGAGTGCTCAGAATGCGGTCTTGAAATCTGTTCTTCTTTTCCCCGAAATTGAGAACGGGTGCGGTGTAGTCTCCGTGGTCTCCTCACCTCCATAAATCCCATGATGCACTGCGGGATTGATTTCTGTACCGGTGTCGGTACCAGATCTGCTCGGGTGCCAGATTGGCTCGGGGTCCTTCGCCTGCCGATGATGACGTCAAACTACGGCAAATCCACTCGGCTTTCACACATAAGTTTTGGAAAGAGTTTAGCAGTTTTGTTAATAAATTCTTGTTTCTTACCGCCTAAATTTTTGCTTTATACCGTAAATCCTCTAATACAGGCCCGGGCCTTTATTTACTCAAGCACATCCTGGTTCAGGCCTTTATTGGAAGGAGGCCAGAATTAGAGGCAGGCCTATATTTCAATTTGAACAAAATTAACTACCAGTAGAATTAATAAAAACAAGATTTTGTGGGGATCTGTGCCTACCGATGACGTCACACTATGGCAATGCCACACAAACCATGTTGGGACCCATTTTTTTCCCGGTGTTCTGTCAGAACACCTGGCTTAGAGCTAAAATGAATATCAGATTCTGCCAACAAAATGGCTGTATAAAACAATTTATATGTAAACCGAGGTGTTTTTGCAAACACTATATTTAATACTTTTGGGCAGGGTTTGAATTACACAGAGGATTCTGGGGGCGCCCAGTGACGGGGAGGGAGTGGGGGGGTCTGTTTTGCCTTGGCCCCCAAAATGCCCTGATACGGCCCTGGACGTGGGACTAAATTTAGAAGTTGATATGAATTGTTTCAAATATATAAATATTACATGCTTATGAATTATTGCTTTATGAAGGTCAAAAGATGTAGTGGAATAAATCTACCAACATTTTTCATTTTCAAGAACTTTGTTTAGTTTTCTTGTTTTTTATTTGAATATTTTCCTGTCCTGTCTGGCTCTGATCTTCCTGCTTCTCCTCTCACTGCATCCAGAATAAACTGTTTCCTGGCTTCCTCCTGATTCACCTCGAGTTACTTTTGAACTAAACGGGTCAAATGAATCTACCGGCTGAAAAATAGTGGCGTGTGCGCTGCGCGGCCACGCGGGTGAGGTGAAATCACCAGCGCACGGGTGACGCGCTCCACTGCGGAGCGCGTCAGACACGAATAAAAGATACGATCAAAAGACATAAGTAACTCAGAAGAAGATTATATGAACGGACATGAACGATCGCGTGTTAATTATATTTTTTGGTGGCGCCACTTTGAGAATGTTACTGTGGCCGTGCAGGACGCAGCTTCAACAATCAGTATTTGTCCTCTCTGCACAAAAAAACCCACAATGCGCTGAGAGTCCATGTAATATAAAACAGGATCTTTTTTCGGGCTTCCCTGGGTGTGTAAGTTGAGGGCTTCCAGCTCCCCGTAATTCAAACCCGGCTCCTGGATGAAAACCCGGACATTTTCATCAATATAGGAACCCCCCCCCCAGACGCCCCGGACAGAGGGTGAAAAGTGGACATGTCCGGGGAAAAGAGGACGTTTGGTCACCCTACTTACCTGTGATGAAGTGATCACTGCAAACTAGCATTTTTCGTTCCGTTTCTGCTCATCCTGCAGCCGGAGATTATGATCCACTAGTCCGCTGTTACCGTAAAACCTGGTATACGTGCGCCTCGAAAAATCGAGTGAGGGCTCACTTTACCGTCGATCTCCGAAAAAAACAAAAACAAAAAACACACCCACGCTGTTTCTAATAGTAGCCCCGGCCACTATTAGAGACCGGCCTTTATTTACCCCCGCTGACAGCCAGACCGGCTAATATAGGAGACCCGGCCGGTAATGGAATACAGGCCAATATTAGAGGATTTACGGTAGCTGTAATTTGTTAATAAAACACCATATTGTCATAGTTTTGTAAAGAATGTGAAACTAAAACCAACACCAGACTTCTAAAAAGCACAACAGTTTTTATATGTGAAAAATTGTAAATGTATTTACAGAATTAGCAACCATTTCTATTTTTATGTGGAATTCTGTATATTTTGTTAGTTCTTAAATCCATTCATTCATTCAAAATGTTGCTTGATATTTGTTCAATAAAGTTATTTTGTTTTTATTTTGCCCCTTTTCATCAAAATCAAGAGCTGCTGAGGATCTCTGTTTATCAATTGATATTTTTGCTTTTATTTTACGTTTCCTTTGGCAAAACAAACATATTTTCCCTGAAAAGTCTTTGTTTTTGGACTACAGGACTACAACCACAAGGACTACAACCGCAATTTTGTTCAAACCAATCAAAATCTTCATTGTCAACGTGCTACCGTAACTTTTATGAACGTGGTATCGTAACTTCTGTAAGTCTTACGTTCAGCCAATCATCTAGTGTGACGTCATCGGCAGGCGCAGGACCCCGAGCCGATCTGGAACCCGAGCAGACACCGGCAACAATGGCAGAAGAAACGGGAGACGCAGCAGTACAACTTTAAATGACAGCTTATTAAAATCTGACTGAACAAAAAGTAAAAGCCTGAAGTGGTTGTTTTTATGCGTTTCCTGTTTTCATTAGGCCTGTAATGTGTTTTTGTATTTTTGTTCTTAATTACAGTTCATAAAATTGGTGAATCAAAAATCATAAAATAACCAAGGAAAAAGTTTAAAACATGTGCGAGCTCCATTTCTGCAGCTTCTTCTTAGTGCGGTAGCAGTTGCTAGGTGACAGGAGGACATCCGCCAAAGTAGGGGCGGGACTATTATTTAAGGATAGAATGTCCACATTCACAGCTGTTAATGTCCGGTCTAACCGGTCACGGAAAAACACGTCCTCCTGAGACCAATGAGGATGGGTACTCATGAGCATGCAACCCCTGGATTTAGACACAGCCCTGTTTACGTTTAAAAGCTAACTTGTTTGGAGATTTGCTATTGTAGCTTTAGCTTCACATTTAAGACTTTACTGTGAGAAATAAATCTGTTGTTCTACTGGCACAACAGTAGGAGGCGCTAAAGCTCCACCACTAACTGACTAAACAGTAAAGAAATGAACCTTCAGTCTAATGACTCTAATCTGTGGATGGTAAATTAATACGACTTGTTTTGGAAATAAATCCACAAAACCAAAACTCGTCACAAACATCTAAACATTTTATTATGAAAATAAGACAAAACAAAATTTGAACACATCTTTACTTCGATCATGCATTAGCGCTGATGAACTGACGCGGAGTCAGAAATTAGAAGGACAGTCTCTGCTCCGGCTGCAGTGCAGCTCCTTCGGTCTGGATGGTTTAACAGAAAGCCGGCGTCCGAGTGCTGCGGGCCTTCACGGGTCCTCACATGAGTATGACAGGATCTGTACAGGCTTCACTGATGAGAGTGTTTGTGTGTGACATAATCGCTGCTGTTCACTTGGCCTCCTGAGCTTTTTTGGCGCTTTGTTTCTCTTTTGCCTGAAGAAACAAACCCAGATGAGTTGCCATTAATGAACACACTTGTTTAAATATTTTCAAATGAAGGTTTCAAAACTTAAAAAGGCTTTTATGTCCTCAGATGGATTAAAATTTTGGAAAGCAGTAGAAAGGAGGGAGCAGTTACCTTCTCCACCAGCGGTATTAGCTGCTGGTACTCTGCCAGCGTCTTCAGTAGCTCCATGATGAAAGGAAGATAGTTGTGCTTTCGTCGAATATTTTCAATCTGCAGGATTCCAACAACGAGGGAATAAACGCACAAGAAAGCACAAAATACCAGAGTGAATTAATTTAATAGGTGAGAAATCTGCTATTTCTTAAGATTTATGAACATCATTTTGAAAAAGTCGAGTTTATTTAATACATAAACATTTGTGTTCAGTAGAAACCCACCTTATATCTTTTAAGCTTCTGATTTTCCTCTTCGATGAGCAGCTGGTACTTTGCGATCTCTGACTGGATGGAGCTGAGAAACGTGCTGTTCTGGTCTGTGTCCATCGGCTCGTCCTGGTGGGTAAAAAAAAGATTTTGGTTCAATAATTTCAAAGAAAAATGAAACAATAGAGGAAATTCAGAATTTCTCAAACTGAAAATAATGTTTACTTTTATTTCTCAAAAAAACAAATAAAAACTAGAAATGTATTTATTCTAATTTTTATAAATGACTGCAGCAAACCTAATTTTATGACTATATTAGACCTCTGACAACCATGTCAATACTTTTGCTGCCCTCTAGTGGTTCAAAAGCGTCACTGTAGATGTGTGCAGACGTGATCAGGGTTTTGCTGCATTAATCTAATAAAAGTGCAGCGTTTGTTGCCATAACTCACCTCAGTGAGCTGAGTCTGAAGCTCTGCGATCTTCCTCTCATAGATCATCTTCCTGTCAGACACGATGGCCATCAGGTTGAATCTGATCTCTCCTTCGCTGTACCTGGATTAAGAAACAATAAACACTCAGTATCTGGTTAACTTTACAATAATCCAAAATGGATTTATGAGCGACTTTTACTTCTGTATCCTCTTCTCAATCACTGGACGAACTGCATTGATCCAGTCGTCCTGGTTGCACGCACCTGGTGACATCAGGAATAAATAATGAGGTAAAGGTTTGACAGAAAGCTTTTACGACTAATTGTGATGAAATGGGACAGCGATTAGGCCTTAACACAATAAACTGAGAAATGATAGAATAAAACCTAACATGGCTCTAACAGATTGTATTTTTCTGCGCACCCAAGTCGATTGGTCCTTCTCGAAGTCCATCCAGCTCGTACAGCCGGCCGTTTACAGGAACATAGCTCACAAAGTGGAAGGCATCTTCATCCTTTGCTGATGACTTTGCATCAAATTCAAACATCTGCTGTCTTCAAAACAAAGAATCAAAAAACAATCATCATTAAAGCAAATCCAGAAGAAAACACAACGAACAAATGTTGAATACCTCTATGTATTGGAATTTTTTATGTATATGAACAAATCATTAATTTTTAAGAAAACTAAACACAACCAAGCTGGCATTTAAAGAGGAAAAAATAATCACTTCATACCGGGTTAAAATAAGCTAAAAATAACCGTCAGCCAATCAAGCCTGAGTCTTTCCAGCTGGAAAGCATCCGAGCAGTAGCTTACCTAGCAAAGCTGTTGTGAACTTGTCGAATCACTTCAGAGTTGCTGAGAGCCAAACCTTTCATCTGAAGAGAGAACACAGGAGATTAGAGCTCTGACCGCAGAACCCTGGCCTAAAAAATCAAGAGGTGGAAAGAAGTGCACGAGCCACAGGGTTTAAGCCCTCTGTAGTAATAAATCATATGCCTAGATGGATTTCATTTCATGTCTTGACCCACAATTGTTTTTACAGGATGCTGCAACAATAAAGTGTCCAAAAAATGTAATTTCAACTCAACCTGCAGCGAGTTTTTACATGCTAAAGGTGGGGTAGATGTTTTTAGGAAGCATTTGTTGCCATATTGCTTGAAATTCTCTTCACATCCTGATGGCAACCTGTACTGTATATTTAATGCTTTGCCAAAAAAATGAATAATTCGAATTGCCTCTGAAACACAGTCCTAGAAAAACATACTTGCAAACTCGGAAAGTGTGAAAGAGGTGAAAACAAAAATCACGAAAACTAAAATCCTGAACTTTAAGCTCCAACTGCTGTGAGATGTTAAAACAACAGTAATTACACACGCTGTGAGCGGCGCTCTCGCAGCGTCTAAACCATTTCTGGCATGCCGTCTCCGTGATTGTGATTGGTCAAATGACGATGTGTAATTGACGCTATAACAAGATGAATCACCCTTCTTTCTCTGAAAACTGATAAAAGCGACTGAAACCCAACAGAAGACCCCCAGCCACCACTCCCAATCAAACCCAGGTTGGATCTATACGATGCAAGTGAATACCATCCTTGGCTTAAAAAAATGGTGATTTTTGCCAAAAAGTGACAAGTTTGCAGATATGGAAAAACCTCATCCAATCATTGTAAATGTCCCGTTCTTCATGATTGGATCCTCATCCATCCATCAAACTGCCCTCTGACCGTCTCTCCCACCTCCGCTCGTTCCTCTCTATGTGCACAAATTGCTCATTCTCAGCTTGGAGCAGCTGAACAGGAAGCAAAGCCAGAGCCGCGCTGCATATTGTTGAAGGACCTGTTGTCTGTGAACTCAGCCAGTACTCTGTCAGTTGGCAGAGCTGTCTATTGTCTAATGTGTGGTGCTGAGCTGCTGTGATTTTGAAGTTCAGAATAAACCAAGAAAGCTAAAAAATTGCCTTGTTTTTCACCATAAAAACTCCACACTATATTAGCTGGCATGCTACATTGTATTACGGCTACAAACGTGTTACATTTGGATTTATGGCAGAAAAAGTCTCTAAATGAGTTGAAAACCTAAACGTGAGCCCTCTGGAATAAGCTTAGCGTGTTCCTGTAACCTGGAGGTGCAGCTTTTTAAATTCAAACAATTCAAATATAAAAGCGTTACGGAGCAAACACAAAAAAATACCCTCAACGTACAGCTGCATCAAAACTCAGTGAAAACTCTCTGAATTCTGTCAGCGTGTCTCCGAGCAGCATGTCAGCATGAGTGCAATTGAGCAGGACGCTGATGATCGCCTGGGTGGCACAAGCGTTGTTAATGACCTGTAAACACACAGAAAGAATGAATGATAGCTTCACAAGAGCATTTATCGTGAAAGGAAATAACATTTTTTTATTAAAGGGATAGGCACCAGGATCCTCGCAGTTACTCAAGGCATGAAATACAGGAAGCTCAGTCACTTAGGATGCAAGAAAATTGAATTTTAAAGTCTTAATCGTATTTGAAAGTAAACCACACCACGGACTAAAACGTCTTACAGTAATATGTTATGTTTCATCTTCAGCCACAGCAAATCAAAGCAGGAAGCCGTGGCTTTATTTTAGTCTTCACTATTAAAAAACAGGGTGGAAATGTACCTGTTTGGCAAAGAAAATGTGATCAAGCCTCGAATCCTGGACAATAGATCCTGCTGGTTCCTCTCCTGGTTGCCACTTGAAGAGAAAAATCAACCCGTGAACTGGTCTGGAAAGAAGTAAACACAGTTTTTAGTTTTGTTTCAGATAAATCATGCACATATAAGATGTGATGTTAACACACTTCAAGTTCTCAAAGTTCTCCGGTTCCATACTCCATATCTCTTCCACCTGAGCTCCTTTACAGCCTGGAAAAGACAAAAACAATCATCACTCATGCAGAAACGTAACTGTTTTGAAGGAAGAATGAAATAAATAGACCATTTATTAGACGCGAGGGCCGATAGAGGTGTGCATGCGATGCGAGCTGTCCGCTGGTCAAAGCGAATGTTGTGATTACAATTTTTAATTTACGTTGTTTTGAACGCTGAGTAATGCTAGCTAGTTAGCTTTATAATAAGCTAACGCTAATTATTGCATTCGGCGCTTAAAAAACAAAACTAGGACAGCTGAAAAATAAGCTATGTGGTTTATTTCATTATGACGTGAACATTATACAGCAACGTTCAGTGCAGAAGTTAGGATTAGCTTTGCATCACCAGCTAGCTCTGTCGCATAGCCACGTTATTTTGAATGGACAGTCAACGTTACCGCATTAAACACTCACCAAAACCTTTTATGAGCTCCGTGAACACTCCGGGATCACTCTCCATCAGACACCATTCTCCTGCGCTTCCAGACATGTTTCCAAAATACAGTTAAATTTGCCTTCTGTGCACATATATTTATCAAACGCTATTAGCCTAGCTGTATATGCGCTAGTAGGGCTAATTAATTGTAGCGCAGTTGTGACCTCACGATCACGTGAGCTACGTGCGTGCGCTGGTTTTAATTCCTAGCGTACACCGTTCTATTGGACCGGCAGCGGGGTTTGAGATACCTTCGCTGTTAGGTTAAAAATAACATCCGCCCATCTGTGAGGTGCGGGTATGAAAATCGAGTGCCCGTCTAAAGAAAAATGCGCTCAGACGATTGAAATATAACGGTGTTTAATAAAAAATATGCATTTGATGTACAGTAATAAAAAGTTGTTTATACATTGGCTTTTGAAACCACATCATCAATAAATACGTGTATTTTTAGGGGGCTAACACAAACTAGCATTTCAACATACTTACATTTTTAAGCTGAATTTTTAGCCAGCAGAAAAAAAAAAAAAAAAAAAAAAAAAAAAAAAAAAAAAAATATATATATATATATATATATATATATATATATATATATATATATATATATCGATAGAAAGGGTAAACAATATTCCTTAATAGCAGCACAATAAAACATTTTGATTGTACTAATTTTAATTTCCAGCCTTACAAAATTTGTTCATACATTCATGTGACCATACATTTTTGTTCAAATCATTGTGATGGTTTAATAAAAAAAACAGTTGTGCAAAAAATCGGATCAATATCCAAATATTCCAAAACACAGCTTTAGTTTGAAATAATAAAAAAAGAATAACACTGTACATCCCAACAGGAAAGTAAATGCATACCAAACGTCAAACCTCAGCTTTACTTTGATAAACAAAGAGCAAAGTTTTGTTCAAGCACTTTACAACATTTAACAGAAAATCCATTAAACAGTTAATAAATAAAGGATTAAAAACAGCGAGGAGAACGGTTAGTCATTTGGAGGACTGAAACTGTCCGCTGCCAGAGCCTTCAGATTCAACTGCAGCACAGCAGGGGGAACACTGCTCGATGAGGGGCAGCAGCTTCCCCTGCTGATGGAGCTGTTTGGTGTCGGAGCCGCCCCCGATGCAGTTCCCATTGATGAAGACTCTCGGTACCTTAAGAAAACAAAGGAAGCCGTTACATTAGCAGAACACAAATGAGTGTGTCATCCTCGGGGAAATGAAGTGTAAGATGCACCGACCTTTTACCATCTTTTCAGAATCTAATTATTTTGCTCCCCTCAAGAATGAAGCTGGCTTTCATGTTTTCCTATTAGCCCTGCAAGTGGGGTTTTTTTGGCCACCCAGCTTTGTCACATTGTGTGGGAGAAAATGTTTCCAATTTCACTGAAACATGTTATGTTCAACAGATTTTTATTATCATTATACATTTTTTAATTGTTCACTTAATATTTACAAGGTCTTCAATCATAATCGTGCATTTTTTAGCAGCCACGTTTCTTTATTGAGGATGATCGTTTACTAATGTCCTTGCAGGGTTTTAGACTTGGTTCTGCAGTGTATTTTTTGTCTGCTCTTCTGCAGAACATCATTTTAAAACGGTTGCACAAGGAACAAGAAATCACTGCAACAGGTTTCAAATAGATGGTGACATTTAGGGATGTAAGAAAATACTGATACGCTGAAATATCGCAATATTTTTTTGTTAGGGTGCTGAATTAATATTTAAAAGCAATGTACCAATTTTTTTATTGAAAATTTGCACGCAAACATTTACATGCAATTCAAACTCCGACTGCTAGGTGGCAGCAGCTTTTACCGCATTCATTCTGATGGAACGACGAGACACTGGATGTGTCTTGGAAGCGTCTGTCCTGAGTTTTCTAATTAAATTCAGTCTTAAAAATTGCAAATATCATTTGGCTTTTAGTCACAAAACACCATATCACCTCCCCTGTGATGTGATACCATATTTGTTTGTAAAGCACATCTAACCACATGTCAGCTGACCAAAGTGCTGGACAAAGAAAGGGCAGCAGAACAAGCAAAATACTACACAATTTAAACGCCCCTCATAGACAGCGAGTAAAAACAAATTTGATAAATGTAAAACACTAAAACCAGAGCATTAAGCAAAGCAGCATGTCGTTACGTAGCACGGATACAAAACATAAAATGAAAACTAAACTAAATAGGGTTAAGGCATAAAATGGAGAATAGAAGAAATAGTTGATTAAAATAAAAGGAAACAAAGGACACAACCAAAAGGCGAATTTCACCAGTTGGAAGAGATGCGACTTCAGTTTTGATTTGAGCTGTGCAAGCATCAAAGCCGGGCGCACATCCAAAGGGAGTGCGTTCCACAGCTTAGGGGTGGCGAAGGCGAATGCCCGCTCACCACAGGATGTGGATTTCATTTTAGGAGTGCAGAGCAAGTGATGATCTGCAGATCGTAGAGAACGGGAGGGGAGGTAGCGAGTGAGCAGCTCAGACAGGTAGGGTGGAGCCTGATCATTGAGAGCTTTGTAGGTAAACAACTAAAATTTAAACTGCACTCAGTAGGACACAGAGAGCCAGTGTAGACTGGCCAAGATGGGAGTGATGCGGCATCGTCTGTTTGTTACTGGTAAGGAGTCTTGGAGCAGCATTTTGGATGTTCTGTAAGCGGTTAAGAGAAGATGCATTTACACCAACAAGGACTGAACATGCATAGTCAAGCCTTGAGGTGACAAACGTGTGAATAACCGATTCCAAGTGCGGTCTTTTAAGAATGGGTTTTAGGCGCGTCACACTAGCTAGTAAAACCCTTCTTTTTGAGGTCTCAGTCTTGATTTAGATATTTTGCAGCAGTCTTTGGTTTAATTATTTTTACTGGAAGCTAAAACAGCCAGATGTAAAGTTGCTTTGGATAAATTCTTACTGTTCTTGCACCAGTCACTTGAGCCAAGGCCTCCTGAAGCCTCCTCCCATCGTTGTGCTGGTCCAGCTCAATCACTTTGTAGGTTGCACCAATCTCGTTGAACACATTTTTGGCCATCTTACAATATGGACAGGTGGTCTTGGAAAATATCACAACACAATTATGTGCCACCACATCCTAAAAGGTAGAGAAGAAATAATTAAAACTCTTCAAATGTGATATATAAAAAAAGTAGTGAAAACACGGTTGCTTAGTAAATAAAATATCTGATTCATTTTTGATCAGTGAATAAATATTGACAGAGCAAATTTGCTATGTGAACAATAAGGGTAGACCAATATATCGGGCTGATATTTGACATTTTTTATAACTCCTTAGTCAAGCTGATTTAAAATCAGGCACATCCCCGGGCAGCCCAGTGCTGCTGGGCTGGATGCTGTTATTCATTCCTGAATGACATCTTCTTAATAAATGCACAAAAAAATTATTTTCAACAAACATTTCTTTTTATTTACCAGTTTTCAATGTTTAATACTTGATCAGTTTACTAATTTGTTTGATTAACTTTAGTTAGATGTCTGATTTTAATAATGACCAGTGCACAAAATTAAGATTTAACAGCTGGTTAAATTCAGAGTTCAAAAACTGACTCAGTTTCAGAGGTTTTGTGAATCAACTGATGTTATTAGTGACATGTTAGCATGAAAATCAGGTGAAAAATGTCTAGATATCGACTACGAACATCAGCCCAAAATATCAGTGGCAGCAATCTGCCATCGGCTGACCATGACCTTTACCTATCGGCCTCTGCAATAGAAAAAACACTATCAGTCCACCTCTTGTAAACAACCAGTGAATCCCAGCTGTTATGTAAACACTAAAGAACTACAAATAAGTTACTTTACAAGAACAAACTAAGGATGCAAACAGCTAAATTTGTGTGCCTTCACAAATATCTGCTACTTTCCTCCTGATCTTACACCCAACATTTGATCAAAAACACAAACATGGTTATTAGCGCGCATGCACACACACACGGCTGCAGCAACAGTAACAGGATCCCAGCAGGAGGTAGATCTGAATCCTCAACTTACCTGAACAAACTGAACACACGCTGTGCTGGAGAGACTCCCGGGAGTGGTGGAGGTAAAGTTCCCCATTCTGGAAAAGAAGAAAACAGCGTGTATGCAGCTCGTGCAGTTTCACTTAACATTCAAGTAGAATCGAACTCACACAGACAGAAGAAACACAATAACCTTAAAAATGGGAAGATACCAAAAGTAGGAAGAAAATTAAGCCCAAAAATGAGCATAAAAATCACATAAAACGCCATAACTGATGTTCTGAATGCGTCTGTCAGCTTTAAAAAGAAGATATGAAACCAAATATGAACTAACACTGCTTGACACTCTATCTACAACTGCTAGTGGGTCTTTGTGGTGAGTAATCCAGGATTACCCACTACATAAATCTCTTCACAGCCCTGGTGACACACCATCGTCCGTAAGGATCCAAACACACGAACCCAGTGGGACAAAACAATCTAGGACCCAGAAGAATTCCTGACCCACTTTCAAAGCTAAAGCACCAATTTTAGTGTTTTATATAACGCACACTACAAATGTATAACTGTAATCCTCAAATTCCTAACTTTCTCTTTATGAATTCCAGATCCCCATCTATATTATAGTATAATCAGCACTGATACTAAAGATCTAGAGTGAACACGTTTGATCAAAGGTGTGAATTCAGAAAATATTTAATACAAATGCAAAAGTGAAGACCAGAAAAGCTCATTTAATGTCAAAGATGATATTTGGGTAAAAAAACAACATTGTCAATTATTCTTATTAGAGCCGAATTTTCCACATGTTTCCACTGAGTAAAAACAGCTTAAAGTTGAATGTGTCAAATAACAAATTTCTATTAAAATACTTGATTTGTAAAACTGATATAAAATATTAACGGGACTCTGGACGCGTGCAGGATGGACACGCTTTGTTTAGACATGAAACCTGTCTGTGTGCTTGTATTTTTAAACTAAACGTTCTCTTACATGTATACAGGTGTTCGTGTTGTTAAATATTAGTCCATATGTTCTATTAACGTACAGATATAACCAATAATGAGTTGAAGCTAGCGGGAATGACCTTCGGAAGCCGGTCCACGTCTTAACACGTTCTGCTCGAATAAACATGGCGAACAAAAATAAACTGCTGCCCAAAGTATAAATGTTGCTCTGGATGGCCAGACGGTTAACATGCATGAAGCTCTGGAGTCCCTCAATAACCTGTCGGAAGTGTAATAATCCTGCTTTTGCCCCTCATGCCTGACGCCCACCTTTAAATGACTTACGAAGCTTCTTCTTCACAGTCTTTTTCTTCTTCTCTGTTTATTTATCAGTTTACGGTCGGCAACCCAAACACAGGGCTCATTACCGCCACCCTCTGGACGGAACGGAAGCGCATGACATTCATAATAAAATAAAATAAAATAAAATAAAATAAAATAAAATAAAATAAAATAAAATAAAATAAAATAAAATAAATAAAATAAAATAAAATAAAATAAAATAAAATAAAATAAATAAAATAAAATAAAATAAAATAAAATAAAATAAAATAAAAAAAAAAAAAAAAAAAAAAAAAAAAAAAAAAAAAAAAAAAAAAAAAAACATAAAATAAAATAAAGTAAAATTAAATAAAAAAAATACAATAAAAACCTTACTCTTTATATTATTGTGGTTCTAACTTAGTTTCTACTCTTTTGAACACTGAAGCTTTAACAGCTAATGTTTGTCTGGCCCTATTTGTTCTCTCCCAGGACATCTCAATATAAACAGACTCAAAATGACGATACCTCACACTGGTTCGACTGTGCCTTGGTTGCAGCATGTATGGAGGTTTTAGTTCTGCTTTGGCAACTTACCAAAAACAAATGAAAAATTGATCCTGTGGCTGTGAAGTAATTTAATTCCGTCTTTGCATCAATAATCAATAATAAACATGGACTAATCCCCCTGGATTCTCATGTCAGTTCTCTGGTTTGCTCTTCCTTCTTCCATCTCAGGAACATTGCTAAACTAAGTCCCATTCTGTCCCGCCCTGAACTGGAGATTGTTCTCCACACCTTCATCTCCTCACGCTTAGACTACTGCAACTGGCTTTTCACTTGTGTGATCAGAACCTCCCTGAACCGTCTACAGGTGGTCCAGAATGCCTGTGCTAGGCTGCTGACCAAGTCCTCCAAACACACCCACGTCACCCCGCTCCTCTTCCAGCTTCACTGGCTTCAGGTTAACTTCAGGATTCATTTCAAGATCCTGGTTCAGGTTTTTAGGGCCTTACATGGACAAGCACCATCATACATTGGTGATCTTCTCAGTCCCTACACCCCCAGCAGGTCCCTGAGGTCCAGTGATCAAAGCCTACTGGTTGTGCAGCACCAGGCTAAAGACCAAAGGTGACAGATCATTTGCTGCTGTGGCCCCCAGACTCTGGAACTCTCTCCCCCTGAGCCTGAGATCAGTGGACTCAGTGGTCTCCTTTAAAAAGCAGCTGAAACTCACCTGTTCAGGTGGCTTTGGTGTGACCTCCTGCTGATTCTTCATCACTACCTTTGCTTCATGCTGCTATGTCTACCAATTCTGTCTTTTTTTGGGATCCCACGATTACCTTTTTCAAATTTTCTTCACATTTTTTAGCCAAAATTTTTCCTTCTCTTGCCATTTTTTATTATGACATTTTTTAAAAATATTGTTTTCAAATTTTGGTCATGTGAAGTAACTCGTTAGGCGCTATATAAAAAATAATTTCTTCTTCTAATCCAGCTCAAATGTGAAATTTGTTTCAGTAGTCAGCTTCCGTTAAAACACACACACACGCACGCACGCACACACACACACGCATGCACACACACACAGTGTGCCAGAATTGACTTCCTTTCTTATTTTTGCTTGAATTGCAGAAACAGGAATAAAGGTGAAGGTTCAGATTTGCATGAAAAACAATCTGTCAAAAATAACAATAATAGTATCTGACTTAGACGTTAAACCTGCTACTAATACAGATTTATTTAGTTTTTATATTCATCAGCAAAAGCTTTCAAAGTCAAAATGAAGGTCAGCTTTATAGACAGTTTGCTCTAAATGCCAGACATACCGTCAAATTAAAACGTGATCCTCACTTACCCACAATGCAACATGCAGCGACAACAAGCACCCTTTCCTTTTATGTCCTTTCCATCTTTAAATGCATGAGGATACGCAGAAAAGTTCAGCATTTCTTTCTGTTTCTTCCTTCTCCTTTTACCTACAGAAGGCCAATAAATCAATCATGAATCTAGAAACATCTGATGAGGCAGCTTTTTTTATCTCCTTACTTTCCAATCTAAGGGGGTGAAAATGCATCTCGGAAGATGTCCACGGCATCAAACAAATCAGCAGGTCTGCACTTCCAGGGGTTTGTGTCCAGACGCAAAAGCAGACAGCGTTGCAATTAAACACCTGCTCACAGCATCGATGCAGATTGATTTTCAGGGAGGACTGGATAAACTCAACACACAGCTAGTCAATAAAGCCAGTGGAAATATTTCCTCCTGTCTTATTATTCATAAGAAATGTTTGGCTTTCTTTAGGAAAACGACTTCCTTCGTCATTCCAACAGAGCCGGGACGCTTTTGAATCATTTTTATTTCAAGCAGATCAAGTCGTTATAACCTGTAGTGGAAACATTCTCACAAAAGCCTGGTCAAGTGCTGAAACACTGATTTTCTATGGCTGGCTAAATGGTTGCCATGGTAATGGTCTCTAGAAGAGATAAAACACCACCCGATAGCTTCAAATCTGTTTTCGTAGATCAAACAGAGAAGCATTTTCCACTAACAATAATCTAGGAATGAGAACATCTCACAGGCCCGTCTCACTGAACTTGTATTTTTAACGAGGCCTGATAATTGAGAAGTGCCATTTAAACGCTGTTAGTTTTATATTCACCCGCAGCACTTAAACGTGACATAAATGAGGAAAAAGTGAGCAGGCCCACTCAGGAAAACGTTCGGTAATGGTGCATGCAAAAATATTTCAAAGCTGCAGCCGTGTGCCGACATGTGGAACTAGAATATGTTTACAGTTTTTTACAGACGCTAGGACACATTTCTCAATACTTAGGTCACGTTTGCAAAACTCTTCATACAGTGAGCACAACAGAAGTCTATGTGGGCTAAACTGAGGATCAATTATCATTGTTTTGGCTCAAAATGCATTCAGTGACTACATCTCTCAAATGTCATGAATTCATTTCTCACTCAGACACAACAACTGCCAAAACTCTTTGTACCAACAGGCCATTTTGCACGTGCTTACATGCTGAATGCATTTTGTGCCAAAACAATGATAATTGATCCTCAGTTTAGCCCACATAGACTTCTGTTGTGCTCACTGTATGAAGAGTTTTGCAAACGTGACCTAAGTATTGAGACATGTGTCCTAGCGTCTGTAAAAAACTGTAACTGCTTGTGGATGGGTTTGCATGACCGACTATCACAGAAAAAACGCTATAAATGGGTCACTATTTAATGCATAGATGTTAAAAAATGTAATGTGGGTTCCTTTTTATTTATTAAATATA
Source organism: Aphyosemion australe (assembly GCA_006937985.1). NCBI lineage: Eukaryota > Metazoa > Chordata > Actinopteri > Cyprinodontiformes > Nothobranchiidae > Aphyosemion > Aphyosemion australe. The sequence continues at coordinate 48,852 of SSNS01000370.1, forward strand.
CTCGTCATTGTAAAAAACGGCTGATTATTCATAAGCAGAGAAGGAATCTGGGCAGATTCCAGTTACAACGTCTCCAAATCTGAACGCTTTAGAGAGAAATTTCTGACATTAGTCAGAAAATGGACTCTGCTCTCCGTGGATAATTTGTCTTTTGTAAAGAACGAGCAGCCATTAGCGTGATCTGTATCTCACCTTTCATTGTCATTAGTCCTGCGATGCCTCACTGTGACAAATTAGAGTGAGCGTGGGCTAAGTTGTTGACACTGCTTTGCCTGGATTCCATTATTTGAGATACAAACCTGTGGAGGACATTCACAACGTCTCCTTGGGCTTCATTTATTCATGTCATTTCTTCACTGTCAGGGTCACGCGGGGTCAGAGCCAATCCCGGCATACCAAATCAGAACGTCACATTCATGCTTATCAGCAATCCAACACCTCCGAATCACCCGGTTCGGTTTGTTTTGCTGCATTGTCGGAGGAAGGCCACACAGAAAGCACGTACGCGTCGACCACCGGGAGGCTGAGCTCCACACGGGGAGCGAGGTTGAGTGATGCTCGACGAGGACTAGTTTATGCTACAAGGGCCGCAGTGAGATTCAAAAGGAAGTTTTGTTGTTTCAAATAGCCACACTTGAGCGAACAGCCAGCCATCCAACAAATGGAAAAGCAGATTATTATTTAAATAAAGGGATTACGATTTTACAAAATCTCTCCAGGGAAACGTTAGGAAGCTGAACCATTCCAGCAACCACATAACAGAATGCCCAAAGGAGGAGAAAAATAAGGGGAGAGAAGACAATAAAAAGACAATATTGCTTGCCTAATGAAGAATATTAAAATACCCACCCATGCATACTGCTATTCAGCCATTCTCTTACAATTACCTAAGGTCGGGTTGGGAGGAAACACTCTCCTGAAGGGTGATTCCAGGTGTGACCTCTACCTGAACCTAAGGAGTTCTGGGTGTTCCCGTGGCTCTCCTCCCACCAGGGTATGACCCACAAATCCAAACAGATACCTGAACTGCCTGTTCCATTTGCTGATTGGTTCTTTTTTGTGTTCTCCCATCTTTTCAGTTTCTCTTTTGATTTTCGTTACTGTCAATTTTTGTTGTCATCTTTTATTTGTCAACAAAAATGTCGATCAATATTTGTCATAATTTAGTCTTAAAATAGCTCTCCGGAGTATTTCTTTTATCTGATGGCACCATCTAGTGGCTGACAAGCGTATCACACCAATAGTCGGTCGACTCAGTAATTTAAGATGGCGCCTGCACGTTTCTTGTTTATGAATGTGCTTCTGTAGCCGACAAACAGAGCTAAGACACGTTGTTTTACAAGTATTATTCTCATGTCATGTTGTGTTTTCATATATTTATATTTTAAAGACTTACTTGTCCATGAAAAGTTCATCAACGCTGCATCAGCCGAGGTACTTCCTTAAATTTGAAGCGTGTAAGCGGTAGTCTATATTGGTTAGTTTTACTCGGCGGTCTGTTTCCTATTGCACGGATTTTACGGGGCAGGGGGCGGGCTTAGCAAAAAAATAAATAAATACGTATCGCTTACATTACATTACACTACATGATAAGACAATCACTTTTACGGATTTCTGAAAAAGCATACATAATTCCTGAAAGGGAAAACCTCCGGATTGCTGCTTTAATAGAAGTATATTTTTTAGTTTTCATTGCGTTTTAGTCTGCAAAAATTAATTTGTCACAAAAAAATGAAAATATTTCGTCAATGAAATTTACACTGGTGTTCTCTAGTGTAAATGAATGCCATGTGAGTCGATTTCTGTGGGAAAAAGCTCTGGTGGTCCTGTTCAGGAACTAGAAGTGAGGAAGAGGAGAGCGGAGCAGAAGACGACAGGATCTGGAGTCTTATTTCCTGATATGTGGACATCTCTCCTCTGATTGGCTAACAGCAACACGACTCTACCACTGACTCTGTTTGCTCTGCAACGTTGATGTTTTATCTCCACAAATAACACAAGCCTGGAGGAGTTCTGCTGTGTGGTGGAGTTGCTAATGCTAACGGTTAGCTTCTACTAGCCCAGATGTTCTCTGCTGTTTCCTGGACGCTAAACCAACAACAGCCTTCCCCGTCGTGAGTCAAGATGGGTGAGTCCATGAATGTTCAGTGACAGTGTGACGTAGATCTGTCAGGATTTTCTAATCCTAGAGTTTCACCTAGAGTCTATTTTCTATCAGCGTCGAGTGCAGAAAATAGGTGTAGAAGACTATTTTCACATTCAGCCTGCATGTGAAACTCAGAGTGACTGATCATATTCAAAAAATAACAAATAAAAATGGTTTCTGAGTGAACTTTTTAAAATATTTTCTGTTTTCTGCTACAAGTCACTGAAAAATAGATTTTTTAATTAATAAAAAAAAATAAAATGCAACAAAAAAACTTTAGTTAAATCAAAATGTAAATCAATGTATTGAACACCAGTTCATAGGAAAAGTCATTTAAAGGCCCTACAGGATTTGATTGCATTCAATAAATTAAACAAGTTATCTGATTCAGTTTGAGTCCAGTTCAATTCAGTTTGCTCCAAATAAAAAAAAAGCTGTTTATCTCAGGAAACCAGCGGATTGCATCCAATCTTCACCTTAATTCAACCTCCTGCGTGTGGCAGTGGGTACCAGATTGTGCAGACTGATAGGTTGAGACTCATCAGGTCACTGTAAATGACCAGTCAGGGCAGATGTGGCAGATGTTGATAAACGTGGCAGCCTTACAAACTTAGAACCACGTGGAACTTCACAAACCATTTAGATGTTTTTTTAAATTATGCTAAAATGTGGATATATAAGAAATCTTTGCTTAATTAAATTAGATTTAGAGTAAAGTAATTCTTAACAAACAAAACTAAACACAGCTTTAATTGATGCTACATTTGTGCATCTAAACTATAAACCTTCAGTTGTTACGTTTTAAACTCAGTTTTATTTCTTGCTGTTTTTAAAGAGAACAAGCGCCAGCCAGCACACATAGGTGGGCCTCATATAGGATCTATATGAGCAAGCCATATGGGTCCCAACAGGGTTTATCCGTAGTTTCCACGGTGGCCCCAAGGGGGTTTGCCCAGAAAGATTTTTGCCCACGTAGATTTTAACGGGCCCTGCATGGGTTTTCAGAGGGTTTGACTCAAACACCGGCAAACCCCTGTGGGGCATCCCTGGAAACCGCAGACAAACCCTGTTAGGACCCATATGGCTTGCCCATATAGATCCCATATGGGGCCCACCTATGTGTGCTGATTTTTTCTGTTCGCTTTATTTATTTATTTGCACGCTACGGTGTTTCTTTCTGCAGTGAGCAGCTGCCTCAGGCCTAAAAGCTGAAAGAAAAATCTCAGCTGTGGTCTCCATTGATCAAACCAGAGCTCTTGGCCACAACCTGATTGAGTGTTGTTGAGTTTCTGCTTAACAAGCAATTGTTGAATTGCCTAATAAGTCATTTTTGGTCAGTTTATCAATACACTAATACTAAAATCTATGGGACTTATTATGCAGATACATTAAATATGAGTCTATGATTTCTCACTGTGAGTTTCGGGTGGGAATGGAGCCTATCTGCAGACCCTGCTCTGCATTAATATGGAGATTCCCTATTTCAACTTGTTGATAAAACTGTCAGTCAGGACTGGCTGCAGACAGGGGGTTCTGGGTCGGATCACATTTTTTTCCCAGATTGGGCCCGAAGGGTTTGGGACTAAACTGCAGCCTGAGAAAATTCATGAGCTATTAAAAGTCAATGGTCATCATAAAAACTTCAGTGGGCCTTTCTAGGAGTAAAATGCTGCCCAGCTCAGCGTTAACCAGTCATTATGTGTAATGAATCCAATTGTTCTGTAAAGTTGAGATCATTCCAGCAAAAGCAGTCAAAGAAACGGTCTCCCTCCTAGTAACAAACTCTAATTCTGCAACGTAAACCTAAACTCAAACAGCTCAAGAGCCATATTTGTGACAGGGACATGGTTCAACGTGTGGATAACAAGAAAAAGAGTATGAGTTTGTCAACTTTATGCTTTTTGTTTGTGCATAAATTGAGGGATGATAGATGCAGCTTTATTAACAGCTGAACACTGTCATGAAACAATTTATCTGGAAACTCAATTCAAAGATTCTGCAACAAAAGCAGTCGGAGATCAGGTGAAACTGGAAAAATTAGAAAAAGGTGCAAAAGTCCATTTATGTCAGTAATTTAACCTAGACTGAGAGACCATCTAGGCTCAGGAACGCTTTGCAGCTGTTCTGGATTCATCAGCTGATTAGAGTGTGACACTTTGAGTCTAGAATATTGAACCTTTTCACAATATTCTAATTGTCTGAGATTTTCAATTTGGTGTTTTCATCAGCTGTAAGTCCAAAGGGGTTCGAATGAAGGCAACTGGACTTCTTTGTTTTCTTGAAGACGTTTTGTTTCTCATTCGAGGAGCGTGGTCCGTTCTGACTGGAATATGGGAGGGTCAAGCATCTATTTGTTGCTTAACGAGTTGAAACTACCTATGAATACCCCTCCTCACTACCTCTTGTCGAGTCGTTGATGTCGTTAGGCCCTATTGTGTTGGAATGGTTGTTTTGATTAGATGCAGGAGGGTGTGACCTAGACTGAAACTGTTTAGGAATTAGGTTTAACGCTGCATTATAGGTGTTAGAAAGGTGAAACCTGAGGCCTCATCCTGTATTTAATGTAGGTTCTTCCCATTTGACATAGCTTCCTTTACTCCTCTCTCAAACCATCTATCTTCTCTGTCCAGAATGTGGACTTTGTCATCTTCAAAGGTGTGTCCCTTGTCCTTCAGGTGTAGGTGGACTGCAGAGTCTTGACCTGAAGAGGTGGCTCTCCTGTGTTGTGCCATGGGCTTGTGTAGTTGTTGTTTAGTTTCCCCTAAAGGTCTGGACAGTCCTCACTGCATTGGACTGCATAGACCAGGGGTTCCCAAATTGGGGGTCGGGACCCCCAAGGGGGTCCCCACAAGATTGCAGGGGGTCCCCAAATTTTTGTCTTTGCTGAGGTTGTGAGGTTAGCAAGATTTTATTTGTAAAAATTTAATTTATAAAATCCCAATAACACACCCTACAGTATAATCAGAACTCCATATAAAAGTTATAACTCATTATGTCTGTATAAAGTTTGTAGATGATCACATTTAATGTGTTTATGCGTGTAGGAGTTGGGTTTGGGTCCTGGCTTGTCTTGGACACGAGAAAGGGGGTCATCAAAGAAAACATTTTGGGAACCCCTGGCATAGACGACCCCATCAAGCTTCTGTTTGGGTGTCTTGTCTTTTGGATGGACCAATTTCTGTCTGAGGGTGTTGTTAGATATCCTGCTAGATATCTAGATACCCTAACTGGACCTTTGTGAAATCAACAAAGAAGTCTGGAAAATAATCCACAGCAGCAAATAATAAAGACAAGGAGAACAGATGCAAAAGCACCATCACCACGTATGTTGCAGGAGTTTCAGAGAAACTGAGAAGAGTTTTCTCCAAACACAACATCCCGATAAACTTTAAACCCAACAACACCCTCAGATCAGACAGAAATTGGTCCATCCAAAAGACAAGACAGATAGTTATTTTATTTAACTCTGGCAAATTTAACTTTCAAGAGAACAAAATGTACAAAACTAAATGAAACCCTTAAAGAGGATCTAGAATCTAAACCAACATGTTCCTTGTTGTTGTTGAATAAGACAGCTTGGGTGGTCAACAGCAGCATGCCAACAAGTCAAAGCCGTGTTTGACCTACTTTTTATGTAAATTAGAAAGTTGAAAAAGGCGAGAGAAAACCTCCTGTTCTGAGAATGCCTTCCTTAACACGTCATAAGGGGGAGCCACACCTCCTCAAACCTGCATGTCTCCCGTGTCTGAGGCCAACCAATCAGCAAGCAGCTCATTATCATATTCATGTCCTGGCCGAGTGGGAGGGACAAACAGCTCTTTTCACAGCAAGGCTGGTTTAGGGGGTTTAGAATGGCCTGTATCAGGGCTCCTGGGACAGATGAAAGCCTAAAGAACATTTCTGATGCTTTTTAGAGGCTCAGAGCTGTTTTAGATTGTTGATTAACTTCATTCTAGGTCCTCTTTAAAAATGGGTAAATAGTTTGCCTGTACAATCCTAAATGAACATCTGATGCAACACAAATTTACTCCTCTGCTGTATATCACGGTCAGAAACGACTTGAAAAGCAAGTCAGCCGGTGACACTTAATGCTCATATAAGCTTCACTTTGGAAAGTGAAAGATGTCAGAAAATGGTCAGGGGACCTGAGTGAGGAACAGCTAAAAATAGACACTTTGTGTAGGTGACAGGAACGCTGCAGCGAGAGCAGTCAGGGGTGGAGATGAAATCAGATATCAAATCTCTCTTGGGCTCTGCAAAGTTAATTTTACATCAAGTGTTTTAAAGAATCTGTGCATGAAACGATCATTTCAACAAATCCTGATTGGATGTGAACTCCCAAGTCTCCCTAAATCAAAACCAATGAAAAAAGATGAACTGTCATGAAAAAGGAAGGTTTCTTAACTCTTCTTATAGAAATGGAATTCTCCAGGTGTGTGGATGGTTTCTAAAGATCCATGTTAAGACTTGGTCCCATAGTGGTGTGTTAGGATTTAATATGTGTTTGCAGCATGCATTTTTTTAGACGTGCAATCAGTTCACAAGGTTCTGCAAGGGGCTATCAAGAATTGCACCGCTCCTTCCTCTCCTCCTCCTCCTCCTCCTCTGGTGGACAATCAGCCATTCCTGATTACACTCATGACTCAGGCTGCCAATTGGCTGTCAGGATGCAATCATGCATACAGTTTGTTTTCTTTCTTTTTTTCCAGTTTCTCAGAAGCAGCATTGTCTCTAGAAATACTCTGAAATGATGTGAGATTGTTAGGAAGGCAAAGTCACCAAAATAAAAGCCTGTGAGAGGAAAGAAAAATATGAAAAAGTAAAAGATTGGTAGGTTTTTGCTTTTGCACTCTGGGTTAAATGGTAAATATAATAAATAAATAAATACCATTGCACCACAGACTGGATTTATACAGGACACCATTTTCGCACAGACCTGTGGGGTTTGCATAAGAAAAAAAAACAATATATATTTTTTTATTTTATTTTCTGTTACAACTATTGCCATTATTGTAAAAATTAATTATTTATTAATGATTGTTATTCTGTTGTAAATGGGGATGGGGTCAGCGGAAAATAGTAAACAAATATGATGCAAGCACAATCTGAATGAAAACTTGATCACAAAAAATAAACAATAAAATAAATAACACTGTTTTTCTATCAATATAAAAATGTGTGTAATGAAAATAAATAGTCATGTTTAAAATTAAAGTACCTGTACTTATGTTGAATACAGAATTTCCTTCATGAGTGTCCCAAAACCAAAGGATCCAGAGACGGGTCCGCTCCTTGGCTCTGGTTTTTTGGGTACTCAAGCTCCACGACATTAAATTCTCAACCTCAGGACACAAAATGGCTCAATGGATGTATATAAACCACTAACTTGCACCTGCAGCTATAGGTTCACATTTCAATTACTCAGAAGAAGGCTGCTTACCTCCATAAGCTACATCATGCTAAAACATCAAAATTGAGGGAAGCTGTTAATGGAAGATGGTTGAAAGTGGTTCCAACACAAGAGAGCACAGTGGCGTGTCCAGGCCTTCAAAATGGGGTGGCCCAGGTAAGGCACTTTTTTGGAGGGGGAGGGTCACTCCTCAAAAATTTTTTTCTTCCATTCTAGTGGATTTTTAAGCTCCACATTGTGTCATGACCAATTTTTTATCTTCTTCTTCTTTGAGCTGTTTTGTGGTGGTTAGAAAACCACTACTTGGTTTCTAAATACTGGGGATTCTAAATACTATTTATGTCAATATGAAAAAATAATAAAGGATAAAAATAATACAGAAATGTTCTGCAGGCCTCAGGCTGGAAACCAATATTAAAGCTGCATGCTGCCACCTGCTGTTTGGGGGTTTATAACCCCAAGATATTTGTGGACAATGGCCCAATTCCAATACACGCACTGCGCCCTTCTGTGAAGTGCACTTAAAGGAGGTGCGCAGTAAGGCTTCGAGTGTGTAGTACACAAGTGTGCTGAATTGGGACAGGGAGCATTGCGTCATCGACCATGCTGGGATGTTGCTCGCTGTTTGTGCGCTGTTTGTTTCTCAGACAGAAAACTTTATTAACAACTTTCAAACGAACAAAATTTACATTCATTACTGTCCACTTTAAATCTTAGTCTAAAACATTCAGAGCATGAATAAATATCACTAATTGTCTCAAAATGAACTTCTTTCACTTGAAAATACATATTTTCAGAAAAGGCAGTTGAGCCATTGCTTTGCTTTCTTCTCAAACTTCCCACGCAGCAATGGATTGTGGGTAATACCCTTGCCCAAAGACTGCATCGATGCGGACTTGGGCGAAGTGCGGATTAAGGGTGCAAAAGGGGTGTCACCAGGGCCGGTGCTAGCCATTTGGGTGCCCTAAGCACAAATGCTCTGTGGTGACCCCCCCCCCCCCCCCAAAAAAAAAAACAACTAAAAAAACTATACAACAGTATGTGTCAGTGCGTCTCTTTTTAAATTGAACTAAAGTGATTGAAATTTGATAAAACATTAAACTCATTTTGCCTCAACAGCACTTCACAATTAAATAAATAAATAAAATAAGTTAAAATAATAATACCACCACTATTATTAAAATAGATCTATGAAATTATTGGAGAGGAATTGAAAATTAAAAACAGAATACTGTATTCAAATATTAGGTTTGGCTTAATATTAAGAAAGTGTAACTAAGGCTCATCCTTTAAAGTACTGAACGAAACCTTTCGTCCACTACATTTTATTTATTAATTTCTACTCATTCATCTGACTTTACAGAGGGAACTGACCCTTGGTCAAAACAAGTTTTCTTTTCTTGAGGAAATGTTTTTTAGGAAGAACTTGTTAAAACCAAAAAATCATCTAACTCTCCAGAACTTCTTCACATTAAGTTTTATACTTTAGATTAACAAACTTTAGCACTGCTGATCTATCTATCTATCTATCTATCTATCTATCTATCTATCTATCTATCTATCTATCTATCTATCTATCTATCTATCTATCTATCTATCTATCTATCTATCTATCTATCTATCTATCTATCTATAAGCAGTTAGGAGTTATAGCTACATGTCACAAATGTCACACAGGAACTTTTATTTATAATTCATGTAAAATAATTTAAATTCCATCTAGGGGTGGGTAATATCATGTCATTCACAATATAACCTGTAATAATTTTTTGCCAAGAAAAAGATCTATCATGTTAAGCTAATTTCATGACATAATTGCATCCACTAGGATTATGTTCATGTGGGTCATCAGCATGAAGTTATTAAAGTTATGAAAGCAAACATGGCTGGAATCTTAGTTTTAACTCATAGCAGCCATTTGGGAAAAATACGTTTGACGAATTTTGGCCTCTCCAGGCTTCCATACCTGTAACCAGGTTATGCGGAGTTGAGCTCGTCCCTGCACATAAACAACAAAAACACACCGGTGAAGCGGTACATTAAAACATCCAAATCGGCTGGCGACGCGGTTTCATATTTCTGAATATTTAGCGTGTCATTTTGGCGGCGGCAGGTCAGGTCACGGCTCTGGGACAGAGAACCGTGCCTGCCCATCCCATCAGCAGCGGGTGAAGCGCACCGCTCCCCTGGTCTCAGCCAGAGCGGGCGCGAGAGAGGCACATCAACTTAGATTAGAAAGATGGGATTCTGTGTGTGAAATAACGCTAGTTAAATGGTCCTCTAGGTGTTGTTTGTGTGCATGGTGTCCAGTAGCTGATATTATAATTAATTTATTATTTTTTTTTTTCATAAACCTGATTGCTTGGTGCCCCCCGGGCCAGTCGGTGCCCTACGCACTGTGCGTGATGCGCGTTTAGGGAGCGCCGGCGCTGGGCGTCACCTTCCACACTTGAGAATCGGGACACCCTACGCACTCGCACCCCTGGCCAGTAACAAGAATTGGGATTGGGCCAATATAAAGTCAGTTCAAATGGAACTATGCAGGATGGCCACTTCCTGGACCCGCCCCTGCCAAAACGCCTGGATAAAAATGGATCAAAACTGCGAAATACAATTTGATGGGAAGATAAATAAAATAAAAACTACTTAATCTTTGTAACAAAAATGTTCCCAAATATTTGAAGAGTCCCATAAAGTAAAATCAAGTCTTTAATCTTTTAATAATGAAATAAGCAAGTAAACTTATAACATACGTATTTGAGTGTATGTGCTGCCTACCTTATTCATTCATATAATCCATCTGTTCTGCATCACATTGTCCTCCCAAGGCCTGTGTAGCTGTACATTGTCCTGCAACAATACATCCTTACCTGGTCATTTTCTGACATTTAATACCCCAATAATTAAACCTGATAATTGTGTAAAACTGCTTGTGAAAACTAAACGGATCCATCTGACGTACACTGTTATTATGGAGTGAATTCCTGCAGTGGTGGGAGTTTTCATTGACCTTAAAGGGCCTTTGTGTTGTTTTCAGGCAACACTTCCAAACAGAATCTTTGCATTATGTATAAGACATTTTTCTGAGATTTTTGCAAATGGCTTTAAAAAAAATCTTTTTATAGATAATTAAAATGTTACTTTTGTTGTGGAATCTCGAGTAGGTTTGCTTCAACAAGGGCATGAAAATGTTTTACGGCGAGCTGACATCCAGGTGAAGGACTGCACTGGAGAAAATCAAAAACCTCCATTCCATTTCTAAGCTTTAAATAAATTCTGCGCTCCTCTCCTGCTCGTGTGTCATCTTTAGTTTTCAAATTTCTCACTTGACAGACTGGACATTGCACGTGTCAGCTGAGATGTGCCGGGCTATTGACGGTGACATTTGTTTTAGGGAAGGTTACGCCAATGTGACGAGTAAGTATTCTCCTGACTGCTGTCAACACGGATAGCTGTTTTTGTTCTCGTCGCCGAGGCGATGGGTGGAAGGACCGCAGTTGACACAAATTGGATTGGTGGCATGTCAGGTTAGTGTTTAGAAATTTAAAAAGGACAGGTCCAGATTCTTTTTGACTCTGCGTGAGGGAGAGTGTATGTGTGGCGGACTCTGTCTCCTTGTTATTCAGGATGGACGCTGCCCAGTGTGTATTTTTGTGATAGGAGAGGCGACACCAGTTGTTTTAGACGCCCAGGGTGTCGGAAGAGATTTCACAGCTCCTTGAGCACAGTAATCCTGCAGCTCTTCATACAAGATGGCAAATAAAAAGGCCCGGTGGAAGATGCTGAGACACTTCCTGATCCCTGCTTCCCTTGATTTGTATCTTTCTCCCATGTGAAGTGCTCTGGTCCTCCACAAATAGGGTCAACAACAACTTGACCCCAATTGTTAAAGTACAATTGTAGGACCATTGTACAAACATCATGTTAAAATGATTAGAGAATAGAAAAGAATGTTTTTTAGTTTTGCTTGCAGCAGAATCTGAACTGAACAGATGTTTAGAGACATGAGTCTTTTGTGGGCCGTCTCCCCCATTGCTCCTTGTTATTATGGATAAGGAGTACTTGTTGTGCTGCAAAGCTTATAATTTCTATCATTATTATATTTAAAGACAAAGGCAGTGCTGGACATCCTTAATTGCTCACAGTAGTTATTAAAGCAGCAATCCAGAGTTTTCCCCTTTTAGGAATTATGGATCATGATCTAATCATGTAGTGTGATATAATGTAAGCAATATGTTTTTTTTTTGCTAAGCCCGCCCCCTGCCCTGTAAAACTGAGCGCCAACCAGAACTAACCAATAGCGTCAGACTACCGCTTACGTGCTTCAAATTTAAGGAAGTACCTCGGCTGAAGCAGAGTTGATGAATTTTCACGGACAAGTAAGTCTTTAAAATATAAATATATGAAAACACAACATGACATGAGAATAATACGTGTAAAACAACGTGTTTTAGCTGTTTGTCGGCTACAGAAGCACATTCATAAACAAGAAACCTGCAGTCGCCATCTTAAATAAACGTATCAACTGACTCTTGGTGTAATACGCTCGTCAGCCACTAGATGGTGCCATCAGATAAAAGAAATTCTCTGGCGAGCTGCTTTGAAGAACAAGTTAGGTTTTGAACGCAAACACTCACCCCTCCCCTCGGGTATCTTCCCTGAGACGCTGCTGTCGGAACCGGAAACCCACATTACCAGAGGAAACGAGGTAGCGCTAAACACCAGTCACTATTTTCTAGGTCCAAACGTCTTTTGTTGTCCGTGACTTCAAATGGTGTTTTTCTTGTTGGGACTCTGGTAGTTTGTCCTAAAGTTGAAGTGGTAGCAGCCGGCTGTTTCTCCTTCTCTGATGTTATTGAGCGGAGAACCTCTCACACCAGTGGTGTTCTGGTGATGAATACGTGAGTGTGTGATGACTGGAGGACCCAGGGAAGTGCGGCGGTTCGGTGAGACCGACAACCGGATGGACCAATAGTTGCTTTCTGTCTGAAGCGTGTTATTGGTGGAGGTTTTTAGACAAATACCAGAGAACCACTTTATTAATTTTTTTTATTTTTTTTTATCTCACAACTTATATATGGTGTTAGAACGTTGTTAAGAGGCATGAAAAAATGTTTGAAGCTAAATTGTTTTCCAAATTTGTCATTGCAGCTTTCATGTTTTATGTTTAATTTACTTCAGATGTTTTTTGTCAAACCTTCAAATCAGTCAGATGTTTATAAAGAACGTCCTGTACCGATGGATGTGACACGAAGGAGAGGAAACCCAGGAGTAACGAGGTTTACACGGAATAAAACAACAAGACTGTAATAGAAAAGAAGCAAAGAAACCAAAGAAATGCAATTTTACCAAAAAGGGAAAACACCAGGGATCTATAAATGTTAAATACATTTTAGTTATTAAAAACTAGATTTCCAGAGAACATTATCATTATAATTTTTATTATAATTATAATATTTATTATTATTATTATTATTATTATTATTATTATTTTATTATTATTATATTTTATTATTATTATATTTTATTATTATTTTATTATTAATTATTATTAATATTATATTTTATTATTATATTATTATTATCATTATTATTATTTTAATTTTTATTATTATTATTACAAACAAACAATTTCTAAAAATAAAAAACCAATTAAACATTATTACCTTAATTTTAACAATGTTATGTTTATATTATTATTAATTTATATCACAATTCAACCATTATTGCCATAAATGAATAAAGCATGCAAAAGTCAAGAAAACATTATTACTATTTCTTGGCGTGGAGGTTAAAGGGCAGCAAAAACAACAATAGTAGTAATAACAAAACTAAGTTAGAGGAAAATGAAAATAATTAGTGATCAAGAACAAGTAACTCATAATGAATTAAATATAAAGCTAGAAAGCATAAAGACAGATAAATCAACAGGACTAATTACATTCATCAGAGCTTTAAAACGGCTCTAAAACGATCAATAATGTTTGTTAATAATATTTCTGTTAACTCGATTTGTGAAGTTTTGATTTTGTCCTGTAGAGGGCAGAGTTGTGCTGCTCTGTTAGAACCTTAAAGCTTTGCAGGAAAACAAATCAGCTCCGGTTTTATTTGCAGGAGAAATAGTTAATAATTAATATGTTTTTATATTTATGATTAAACATTGGCTTTAGTTTGTTTTATTACTCGTTACATAACAGACTTTATCTTTTTATGCATTTCACCCTAAACAAGTCAACAAGCTTAATGAAATAATTACTGAGCATAAAGAAGTGTAGTGCACTAGTTTAACACATGAAAAGAGAAAGAAGTGTAGAATTTATCCGTATTAATCTGCGACCCCCGAGGCGCTGTGGGCCACAGCAGATAAGTAAACAGCCTGTCGCTGCTGCTGTTCCTGTGTGGGTGGCCTGCAGCAATCACAGACGACGTCCTGTTGGTCGTGGAAGCTGGCAATCCATCTCCACTTTTCTTCCTCTCCTTCGCTGCCTTACTGTCTTATCTTTTTAAAGAATCCATCCTCCCTGTGCAGTTTTATCTTCTGGCTTCAGAGACCTGGAGCTGAGCCCCGGGCCTCCATGTGTTGCTTTATCTGGAGCAGCAATAGCATTGACCTTGCAGCAACTGAAACACTTTATCAGTAGCACAATAATCTTTTTCTCGGGTAGGCGCATCAGCAAAAGAGCGGGTGACCAGGCTGCTGCTGCGGGGTTACAGCTCTGTCGGGTTTCTGTGTGCTGAGACTCATTGTCCTCAAAGACGGCTTGATAGAAAGGACGGAGGAATATCCACACACAGCTGCTTACAGAGCAGGAGGCATAAATAATTTATTGGCTCTGTGTGTGAGAAATCAGCTGGTGGATAAGTGTTCTGTCATGCATATCATTTGCTCTTTTTGCAGAGAAAATGTGATTGACTGAATCTTTTCATGTTGCAGCAGAGCTATTTTTATGATTTGAGAGGCTTTTTTTTCTTCTGCTGAATCACGAGAATCTGATTGGAAAAACTCGACTGCTTTGTTCTTCTGGACGCTGTTCTCTACTCGCTCTGAGCGCTCTGTGATAACAGTCAGAACCTGGCTGGAGACAGTCCTACGTTCCTCTCCTCTTCATGGAAGGTTCTTCTCAGACCTGCAGGTTCTCATTCTGTATCTATAAGAGCTGTTTTACATACTTAAGCAGGAGTTATCCATGATCAGCAACTAAATCTATTCAAAGTCAATCAAACCTGATAAATTAAGTAACATTTATTAACTTTAAGATGAAAAAACTTAAAACAATCTTTAAGGTCTTTAAATGTCTTTTAAGATGATCTTTGTTAACATTTCTCATCATACACATTTCACTGTTAAGTGGACCTTAAAGTGGTACTTTACTCATAGTTTTAATACACTTGCAGATGTCTAGTAGGAATGAATGCCTTGTAAGTTGTACTCTGAGGAAACAAAGCTCTGGTGCGCCTGTTTCAGGAACCAGAAGTGGGAAAGATCAGAGTTTTTGGAGTCTTATTTCCTGATATGTGGACGTCTCTCCTCTGATTGGCTAACAGCAACACGACTCTACCACTGACTCTGTTTGCTCTGCAACGTTGATGTTTTATCTCCACAAATAACACAAGCCTGGAGGAGTTCTGCTGTGTGGTGGAGTTGCTAATGCTAACAGTTAGCTTCTACTAGCCTGGAGGAGTTCTGCTGTATGGTGGAGTTGCTAATGGTTAGCTTCTACTAGCCTGGAGGAGTTCTGCTGTGTGGGGGAGTTGCTAATGCTAACGGTTAGCTTCTACTAGCCTGGAGGAGTTCTGCTGTGTGGGGGAGATGCTAATGCTAAAGCTAGTTAGAGTTAATGTAGTAACTCTTAACACTGGTGTTAAATTGTCAAATCCAGAAGAGTTGGTTTTTGACACTAGATCAGAGTTAAAGTACCAACTCTCCAAAAAGAGTTAAATGAACTCTTACTGGTGTGGACCCATATAGACACTTCAAAGTGTTTAACTCTGACAGTGTTAATGTGAGCATGCAGAATTTGCTGTGTAACAGCCACACTGAAAAACGCCAGCTACTCATGATGCCTCATGCTCGTCGTGGCTGCAGACAGCCAGTGAGAGAGGAACATAAGGAGCATTTAGGGTGAACCATACACCACATTTTTATTGTTTCAGTTGAACGGCACAGTGGTCCCATACCTCTGACCAGTCTCCTCACTCATGGTACCCACATGACCCAACAAGTAACACCACATTTGCAACAGTGAACACGGTAGTAACTAAGAACAACACAACCCCCCCCCAAAATAAACATGCATAAACACCCCAAAATAGAACTAACTAAAAACATGACTACCCACAATGCACCTCGCCCCCTGCAGCTCTCTGCAGCCAATCGGTTGCTACCAGTCCAACTTTTAGAATAAAGGGGTGGAGTCTGCGAATTAACTCTGCAGGTGTTATAGCAGCTGTGGGAGTTCATTGTTATTGTTGATTAGGAAACACTCCTTTTTAACTCTCATGTCAGTGTTACATATCAACTATATAACTCATTTTAGTGTTAAATTAATTAGCGTTAAATTGGACCAACACCCCAAAATTAACACTTTTAAATTTGCTGTGTATTTTAGACCTGATTTTTTTGGTTATGTATAGGGCTCGTGATCGTGTCGTCATCGGCCGCCATGTTGGAAGCCTCGTTACTTGTTTATTGTAACTTCAGACAACAGCGCGCTCAGTCTTGCGGCTTCATTTAATCTATTATTCATTTGATCGCTTATTATTCACCCATGATAAATTGTTGCTGTGTTGTGAGGTGCAACAGCGCAACAACATTATCATGATCGCCAGTGGAAAAATGGTAAAAAAACGGGCTAACTTTTCACCGTTTCCCTGCTTGGATGCATAACCTGGGATCGCAGCTGTAAAGGCTCTCCAGAGTATCCCGGTCTTGAGAGTCTATTCTTTGCATTTTCATTCTGGTAAGTTACAGATGATAAACATTTTTTTATACATCGTTTCTTTAGTTCAACCCGGACATGCATACGACACATATAGATACACACACACACCGGTAGGCTAATGTGGGCGCACTGAAACACAACTTCTTCTGCTACCCTTCTTATATGGGATGACACTTTTGATTGTTTTACTAGAAAAACCATCAAATGAAACATTTACCTCTCATCCGGACGTTTACATCCGCTCACACCACTAACAAGAAAGCCGAAAATATCTGTTATGCAGTTGTCGTCGGTGCTCCAGTCTTGGGTCTTTCATATGGATCCAAACCGTTTATAATCCTGATTTTGTCCACATACCGGTCCCTGGCTTCCTTATTTAATGTATCCCTGTATATTCCGCACCATTTTCGGGATTTTAACATGTTGTTTAACACATTCTTCCCCCAAATCTGCTTCTTCTCTGCGATTTACTGTTTGTTTCCACGGTTTATTTACACCCGTGAGGCTTCCAACATGTCCGCCACGTCCCAGAATGCAACGCATAATCACGTGTGATCCCAAGCCCTATGATGAAGCCGCCAATATTTTCCAACGACTGGACATCATTTTATTCATTTTCAACAACATTTCGATGGATATTTCCAGAGATTAATGGTAAAACATTGTGACTTTAAAGAAAGGAAAATGTTGCAGATCTGTCAGGCACCAAATAATCATTCTTACCTAAGATAAATTTAAGGTTTCATAAAACTCTGTATTCGCTTCTATATTTCAAAAATACAAAAAACAGCCAGATTTCTAAATCAGTATGGATTCCATTAGCTCCTCATTAGCGTTGACTCAGGTAGATAGATAGATGCTGGATTCACTAATCAGTCGTTGCAATATATCACCAGCTGCACACCTCATTACTGTGAGAACTCAACAGCAAACATTGTGCAGCAAAACCAGCTTAAAAATAAATGTTCTGCACTTTAAATAATGTAGACAAACTTAGAAACTCCACCAACTAATCACAAGTTCCAGTATGATAATCAACACAGAGGAACTAAATGAAATAGTAAGATAAATACTAATGATCCCCCCCACCAGCCACAGCTTCACGCTGGAGCAATAACCATCATTGCAGTAATGACTGCATTCGCCCGAAGGGCTACACCTTTGATTATGTGCCTCGGAGTCTGTGATCTTTCTACTCTATTACATTTTTATGCATTTTCAGAGGAGCACCCCACATGTTTTACGTCGAGCTACAGAGAGGAACGTTGGACTTTATAATAAAATGTTGAACTGCAGAATAAAAGTGCAGCACAATCCAAATTTCTGGATTTGGCACCTTCAGCAACTCTAAAGCAGACAATCCAGTACTTAAAGAGGAACTCCATAGCTGAATTATTTCACACTGCAGAGTTCTTTTGAATTATTAGTGGAAATATTATTACTGGTAATTATTTCAACTAATGCACGCATTCTCTCATTCCTTTTCTGTATCAGTGGGTGGAGGAGGCTGGTGTCTGCTCCAGGAGTCGATGGGCGAGAGGTGAAGTAGATCCTGGACATTTAATCAGAGAAACACAAAGCAGACGACCAGGATCACAAACACTCACTTTCCTCAGGTCAGTCCAGAACCTCCTGTAGCACCGTGGGAGAAAACTCAAGAATAAAAACCATCCATGCACCGAGAGGACCTGAGCAGAATTCAAACCGGTAGCCTTCTTCTTTTGGGATAACCGTGCAAACCACAACACTACAGTGCAGACAACAGTGCGTATACTCCATGTCTGAACTTTAAAGGTTCAATATGTAACAATGAAATAATCACAAAAGAGTCTAATCACTCAGTCATATTAGAAGGAAGATTAGATTGAAACTGATTTCCTTCTCATCCGGCTGGAGGGTTTTCAGTTTTTCTCCTTTAAAACCCTAAAGAGAGACGTAGTAACTATTTACAGTCAGTTAGCGAGCAAACGCTGCAGCGCCAGCGTTTGTAATTCGACTCCGGCAGGCAAAAAGCTCCAGAGTTGTTTAAAGAACTGAAGCCAGTAAACAGGAGCGACCCAGAAGTTACTTCTTGTACCCCTAAGAAGCCACGGCATCTATTTGTTTTACCCCAATATCAGGCGAAGCAGGCTAGAGGCTAACGTTGAGCTAACGGTTGTGAGAATTCTCTCAGCAACCTTTTAGGACAACTGTCACTCTGAATTCTTACAACCCGGTTCTTTAATCCGATGTAGGCGAATCGTTCTAAAATACTATGACAGCCAAACATTATATTTTAATTACAGATATAATGTTTATTCTCAGTTCAGAGATGGGTGGAGTGGGGAGGGTTGATTGTTAGTTTTATGTGTGTGAAAATGTGTCCTAAATTAATCATTTTACCATCTCAACGTCTCCAAAACGTGCTTACGCCAGGTCCTTAACGTTTGCTTAACGCAGCAATCCGGACTTTTCTCCTTTCAGGAATTATGTATGATTTTTCAGAAATCTGTAAAAGTGATCGTCTTATCATGTAATGTGATATAATGTAAGCGATACGTCTTTTTTTTTGCTAAGCCCGCCCCCTGCCCCGTAAAATCCGTGCAATAGGAAACTGAGCGGCGGCCAGAACTAACCAATAGCGTCAGACTACCACTTAAGTGCGTCAAATTTAAGGAAGAACCTCGACTGAAGCAGAGTTTTTTTTCACGGACAAGTAAGTCTTTAAAATATAAATATATGAAAACACAACATGACATGAGAATAATAATTGTAAAACAACGTGTTTTAGCTGTTTGTCGGCTACAGAAGCACATTAATAAACAAGAAACATGCAGCCGCCATCTTAAATTACCGAGTCGACCGACTATTGGTGTGATACGCTTGTCAGCCACTAGATGGTGCCATCAGATAAAAGAAATACTCCGGAGAGCTACTTTAATGCTGCGCTTGTTTTTCCGTCAAGTTTTTTTAATAAATCACAAAGTTTGCGTGGAAAGTTACTTACGCAATTTTTTAGACCTTGTTTTGTGCGTCAGCAAGCTTTAGACATGAGGCCCCTGATTGGTAACTGGCAACAGCCATGACACTCACAGAATGGGAGTGAGACAGTAGTATTTTTGTTTAAAAGCGGGCTGCAATAACCACATTTTACCACAGGACGCCATTCGTACTTCATCCTTACATAATGCCCCTTTAACCAGACGCCTGCACTAAGAATCAAATTCAACTTTTCCATTACATCAGGCTTACCCGACAAACAAAAAATTCAACTACTGTAGTTGGACGAGCTGAAGAGTTTGTTTGTGAAATCAGATCGAAGCCATTCTTACTGAAAATCAACAAACTCTTTTGACTGACATAACTTGAGTAAATAATAAAAATATTAATTTTTGGAAAATAAAAAAATGAATTCTTTCATTCCTCATTACTCTACAGCCAGAACCTTTTCTAACTACTTACTATAGTTGTTGCACTTGGACATGTTAACTCCTTTTGTCGAGGCAGAACCTTTGATTTACTTTAGTAAAGTTGATCTTATTTCTCACTCTGCTGCCTCCTACCTGCATTTAGCCCTCACTACCCTTGCTTAATGATAATTATCCAGCTACATTGTTTTTGTGTTACTTTTAGTAAATGATTGCCTTATGCTCTGATTTAGACCCATGAGCTAAACATCAGCTGGTAATGGTTCTATTTATGCCAGGCTTTTGTGCTGATGAGCTGTGTCAGAGGACGTGTGACACCTGAAGCCACTGCAG
Organism: Aphyosemion australe; assembly: GCA_006937985.1. Lineage (NCBI taxonomy): Eukaryota > Metazoa > Chordata > Actinopteri > Cyprinodontiformes > Nothobranchiidae > Aphyosemion > Aphyosemion australe. Next base: position 69,090 of record SSNS01000370.1, read on the forward strand.
ATTGGAACCATTGACCTTCTGACAACAATTACCACCTTTTTACAGTAACACAACTGTTTTTAGCAACAGGGTTGTGAATCTCAAAGTGTCCTGCTGATTTATCTGTCCTATAGATATCCTATCTGTAGGATCCTTGTTTGGAAAAACAAGAACAGGTCAAAAGGATTAAACTGAATGTGCAGCAAAGCTGTGAAAGTACAACTGAGTGACCTCATAGCTACAAAATCAGGATAACAAAGAAAGTCCATTCAGTTTGTTTTGACCCAAATCACGTCCCACCCCCCCAGCTGCAGCACTAGCACAATGGAACCTCATTTACCCTTTCTGGCGACCGACTTTTAGAATAATATGATAGAATAATCTCTTCTTTGCATAAAATGTTTGTGCATTTGCCACAAATCATGAATGTTTTTACTTCTAGTTGTGCAACAAATTCCATTTTCTGAATTACAAAGACTGACACATGACCTTAAACCCACTTTTCACATGTTTTCATTAAAGTTGAGGCTCACTAAGAAATATAGTGTTCTTTTTTAAACTTGATTTGGTCACTCTGAGATGCATATGCATGCAGAACATGAAAACAGTCTTCAAACCCTTTTTCCTGTATTAGCCGCCAAAAGAAAATAGAAGTGGAAATGCTCGGGTCAGATCTATGTTAATTTTGCATTCGTGGACTCACCCATCTCGACTCGCGACGGGGAAAGCTGTGTCTATCTAGCGGCCAGGGGAGAGCAGTTTTGGTAGTGGAAGCTAACCATTAGCATTAGCAACTCTACAACATGGCAGAACATGCTTAGTGGAGATAACTCATCAACGCAGGGCTGATAACTCTCTGGCATTGAGCGTGAGACACATGCATCTGACTGCATTTACATAATATCACGCCACACCTCCAAGTTCTGAAAAAGCTCTAATTCCTGAAACAAGAGCGCCAGAGCTCTTTGTTTAAAACTGAAAACGACTCACAGGGGATCGATTCATACTAGTCCACAGGAGATTTAAATGGCTTGTATTTGTATGGCACCTGCTAGGGTTCTACAACCCCCCAAGGTGCTTTACAACACAACCAGTCATTCACACACAAACTTATCCAGAGTCGGGTCGCGGGGGCAGCAGCCTATGAGAGGCCCAGACTTCCCTCTCCCCAGTCACTTAGGCCAGCTCTTCCGGGGGAATCCCAAGGCGTTTCCTGGCCAGCTGAGAGACATAATCCCTCCAGCGTGTCCTGGATCTTCCTTTGGGTCTCTTCCCGGTTGGACGTGCCAGGAAAACTTCACCAGGGAGGCGTCCAGGAGGCATCCTAATCAGATGCCCGAGTCACCTCAACTGGCTCCTCTCGATGTGGAGGAGCAGCGGGTCTACTCCGAGCCCCTCCCGGATGACCGAGCTTCTAGGGAGAGTCCAGACACCCTGCGGAGAAAACTCATTTCAGCCGCTTGTTCGTGATCTCGTTCTTTTGGTAATTGAATTAATAAGTGTATTACTCCTTTAAATAGTCTAGATTTTAGTTTTTTTTTTAAATCATCGTCACAAGGTTGTTTGGGGGTTAATAGTTCAGTTTGGTCATCAGAAGCAGCACTTTGAAGGAAAGCTCCAGCGTGGCGGAGGCTCCTCACAGATTTAGCCAAACACAAATCATTCTACATGCTGTTTCCATTGATCCCTCCCCCGGAACATCGATGTGAGCCTCTATTAGGTGTTTTCTCACCCACCATGGCATCCTTTCCCCCCCTTCCACCGCCGCCTCTTCTCCATCATTAATATTCTCTCTCTCTCACACTGCTTAACTCAGGGGATCAATCACCGGTTGCCGTGGCAACGAAACCACCCATGCAGGTGTGTGTTATGCTTCCTCTCTGTGTGCGTTTTCTGTACGATGGCGCTACCTGCCTCCCAGCAGCCAGAGCGGTGAGGCCTCTGGTGGTAATCCCGCACTGCCCCTGCATTCAGAGTGGCTTTGACAGCTGTCTAGTCGAGATGCTCTCACCTGCCACACTCTGCTTCCTCTCAGCTCGCTGCAGAATAATGACCAAACTCAAAGAAAAGAGGGAAAAAATACCTGTCAGGCCTGTTTTGTTTCTGTTTGCTTAAAGAAACTCTGCATGAAAACTACTGAAATATGTCCGAAATGCTGGCAGGGCTGAATAGAAAACATTGTGCATAAGAGGCTTTTATTACGAATGCCTTCAAACGGGCTGCCTTTGGTTTGTTACGTCCTGTTTGGGCACTAAAAAGGGTTAGCTCCTGCCTGCAGCCACAGAGCACCTGTGTAGCAAAAAAAAACAAGATCAGATTCCAAGAAAAGAGAAACTGCATCATCTCTTCTCTCTTATATCCCAAAGCCTGTCTCCTTTCCATGTAGTCCTACATTTTTCACACCTTTCCCACATCTTTCTTCTTTTTCAGGTGTTTATTTCTTTTCGTCGCTACTGGCCACATCTCTTATTCTCTCGTATTCTCGTCTTCAGCCTCTTTTCCTTTCAGCTTCCCCAGTGATGACTGATTCAGGGGGTATTTATAGGAAGACACATTGGATAATTAGTACAAACTAGGAGGGATGGTGGTACTTTTAAACAGTCGACCATTTTTATCTCCTCGGTGTGGTAGTGGAGGATGGGATTCACATGCACAGAGGCTGACCTTGCGAAAGAGAGGTGGCCGTGCATAAAAAGGAGTTACAAAAGAAGCTGGCAAAGACAGACTGCATCATATTCATTTGGCACCCGGAGCGGGCTGCACCACTCACCAAAGTAAATTAATCATGTTTTGTAAATGCTAGAAGTGCCACATGAAGGGTGTCACAGAGCAGCTAAGGTCATCAGAGAATGAGCAGGTGAATGATGTAACCAGGAACAACCGGAGTGAAATCAGCGAAAGATTTAGGAGCAGCAGTAAACAACAGTCAGAATAAACTGGAGAAACTGCACTCAAAGGGACGTTTAGCTAGCAGTTCATCAAACCTTTGATGCAAATTCGGTGTTTGGTAGCACTGTTGCCTGGCAGCAAGAGGGTCACAAGTTCAAATCCCAGCTGTGCCCTCCGTGCGTGGTGTTGGCATGTGTGGGTTTTCTCCAGGTGCTCCGGTTTCCTCCCACAAACAACATTAGGTTTGCTAACAGCGACTGGTAAAGTATTCTACTGCTAAAGGGATACGATGCAGTTTTGGCTTGTTTGTAGCACCCCCTAGTGTCCGTTAGTGAAACCAAAAGTGAAACTTATCTCCTCGCTACGCGTTCGACTTTTTCACCCCTTAATCTACCTGCTGAAACGTCTCCTCAGCCTTCATTAGTGTCTACAGGAGCGGTTCTTCACTAAATCAAATCATCACTAAGTCCAACAGGGACCGGACCACTCTGAAGTTGCAAGTGCGGTATTCTGGCCACAGAGGGCGGTGGAGATCTGAGTGACATTCCATTAACCCTGTAAAGGGTCATTTTAGCACAAACTTGCTCAAGAACATGGTTTAAAAATATGAAAAAGTTGCAGAGTTTGGCTTTAAGACCAACAGGTATTTACTTTGGCTTTGAAATCTGAAAAGTGAGATGGAGATATCTCACTTTTCAGAAATGTTACAGACTTTAGTTGTTTGATTGGGATAAGCCTAAAGTCTGGCTTCTCTGGCCTCCGTTAGCCAGATGGGGGGAATTGTGGACGGCTGTTGTTAACCTGAAGAAGGACAGATGTTTTTCAGTAATTTCAGAGATTTCGACTGATAAATGGTCAGAAAAACTACCTGTGCGCACCATTCGCTAGAATAGAGGCCCAGTACACGAAGACATCAGATTTAAAAGTGCCGGTAAACAGTAAATGACCTGTATTTGACATAGCGCCTTCTAGAGTCCTAGAATCCCCCGAGGTGCTTTGCAACACAACAGGTGTGTTTTCTTTATCGGAACCTCCGGGTAAAACTGCGAGCGTGAAAATGATCGGGAGATCCGAAGCCCCGGTCCTCTTAAGCTGTCCTGTCTCCATGTATATTTGGCCCTGTAAGGAATTTGATGCAACGTCAGCACATCGAGACCGCTGTGCAGTGAGTTACGTCATCGATCAGCGCAAAACGCGCGAAAAGCAGTAAACAAAGAACGACACAACGGAGGAAGCAGCAATAGTCGCGCGTCTCTAACAGCTCACGTTTTCCTAAATAACGGTTCCCGCCACATATATGCATTTCCTATTTCCTCCTGAGTTGACATCATTTCCTACTGAGTTACAACCAATCAGCAGCGTTCCCGCCCAGCGTCTTCACCGGGCCTTTTATCGGGCCGTTCCGAGTACCTACCCCTGATCAGGTACTCAGAAGGTTCTGGAAAACGGCCGTTCAGTCAACCCGGTCAAGTGGAGACAAGCGCACGTCGGGAACCTCCTGTAAATTTACCCCGAAGTTCTGATAAGGGAAACACGCCTAGTCAGTCATTCACCCATGCACACACATTCACACCCTGGTGGCGATGAGCTACAATGTAGCCACAGCTGCCCTGGGGCACTGACAGAGGCGAACTGCATAGCAGCCCACTTAAAGCACCGTTTATCAGCTTTTACTGATTTGCAGAGTTCAGCAGCAGGAACTCACAGCTGCATGTAGGAATGCGTTCAGCTGACAGAGATAAAAAGTGAAAACCTATCTTCTCAAACGGCAAAGAACGTTTTGAGTTTGAAATGAGTTGGATGTCACAAATTCTTTCTTGCTCTGAGAAAGGATTAGTTTAACTCTCCAATTAGAACTTCTCCAAACTTCATCTAAAACCCGACGTTGCTTTCCTCTTGAATTCATATTTATCTTCTGGTGAAATCCTCTACAAGTTTCAGATTTTTGGTCCAGTCAAAAGCTAAAAAGAAAAAGGAGACAGCTCCCTGCGGCTTTAGGAAATACCAAACATAATAACTCAAACACAAGTCTCCCTTCAAAGGGAAAGTTCTGACTTTGTTTCACTTTTTGTCAAAAGTTATTTTCCGTTTTGTCTTTGATGTGATGTGGGACTCCGGCAAACTTCAGTGTGTTCTTAATGAAACTCAGTGGAAGGAAGTGAAGAAAACAGGAAAATATAAATAAACAAAAACAAAACCCACCGAGGCTGCATGCAGTCTTTTGTTCCCCGAGACAAGCGAGATTGATGCTCCTCTTTCTCCAGACAGTAATATCGCCCAGACCAGAAACCAGCCAACCTTGAATTCTGAAAGTTGTGTAGCTGCAGCAGCTGCAGTCGTACTTCATAAAATGTTCCAGTGGATGGAGAGTCAGTGAAGGATACAGGGAATGTGGAGTCTTAGGAGGATGAACAGGCTGTTCTGTTGCACATCAGAGTCTCAAAGAAGTGGCAACAAATGGACAAAAAGTGTGAAAGTTGGATACAATACGACTTAGAAAATAAAGAATCACGAGTCAAACGAAAGCATTTTATTTGCTTTCCTGATGTTTTTTGACCAGATCTTTTAAATTTGGTTGATTTTTTAGCTCTATGTCCACATCACTCCATGATTTTTTAGATTTAGTTATTCTGATCTGCTGTAATTTTTACAAATATAATCTTTATAAACTCGCAACCTCAGGCAATCTTGTGGGGACCCCCTTGAGGGGACCCCAGGTTGGCAACCAATGGTCTATAAGGTCTGTCTGATTCCCGCATGACCGAAGTCAGAGCTTTGTTTGAATTTCCTGCAAGAAGTCTGACTCATTTCCACCAAGTCTCAAAAATTCTGTTCATAACTGTTATTGACAGAATTTCTAGGAACAGCAAAAGGGCAGAAGGCTTTGAGTTTAGGGGGATTGCATCGTTGCTTTTTGCAGAAAATTTATTTCCAGGTTGGGAATAAACGTGTCCGCTCGATGGATGAGTTCAAGTGTCTTTGGTTGTTTGATGACTGAATGGAGCAGGAGAATGAAGGCTGATTGATGCTGCTGTGATGTGTCATGATGCAGAGTTGAAAGGCAAATCTGTGCTTTTACCAATTATTCTATGTCCCTGTTGTCATCCATGGTCACGAGCTGGTAAATACTACAATTACAAATGAACTTCCTCCACAGAGTGGCTGGAACTACCCTCCAGGACAGATTGAGAAGTTCTTTAAAGTTTGATGCTCCTCTTGATTGAAAGGAGCAGTTGAGGTGGTTTGGGTATCAAGTAAGGACGCCATCTTAATTCCTTCCACCTGAAAGGTTTCAGACAGTTCCCAAAAACGGGGACTTCAAGAAGACTTCGAACTCGCTGGAAGTGTTACATCTCACATCTGGCCTACGAGTCCCTATGGAGGAGCGATCGATGGCGATCTTTGGACCTCTGCTTAAAGGAACGCTTGGCAGTTTTGGCTTGTTTTTAGCACCCCCTAGTGTTTGTTATTGAAAGCAAAAGTGAAACTTATCTCCTCGCTGTGCGTTGGTCTTTTTAACACCTTAATCTAACAGCTGAAACGTCTCCTCAGCCTTCATTAGTGTCTACAGGAGCGGTTCATCACTAAATCAAACACATCAGCTGTGTTCATGATCTAAAACATGCAGGAAACATGCTGGAAGCAGACTGCAGCACCAGGCATGTCAGCTCCACTTTACTAAGTCCAACAATCAATCAATCAATCTTTATTTATAAAGCGCTTTTTCATGCATTTTGGTGCAACACAAAGCGCTGAACAATTAAAAACAACCACACAATAGTCAAATTCCCACCCCTCCCCCACAGATCAGCATCCAAGATCCCTTATATCTCCCTCTTCCCACCCCCAATCCCATCCCATGCACACACACACACACGCACACATACACATACACACACAATCAAGAGCTAAAATGAAAGGGACCAGACCGCCACTCTGAAGGTGCAAGTGTGGTATTCTGGCCACAGAGGGCGGTGGGGGTCTAAGTGACATTTCATTAACCCTGTAAAGGGTCATTTTAGCACAAACTGGCTCAAGAACATGATTTAAAAACATGAAAAAGCTGCATAGTATGGCTTTAAACTGTTCCCAGAGAAGCAGATGGATGAACTGACCTTTTTTTCCCCAAAAACTTTCATCAATTGTTTTTTTAGTGGCAATGAGAACTAATCATTTATCTAGGTGGTGAATCCATTCTAGTAAATTCACCTTATTTAAGTCCAAGGACTAAGGCCCTGTTAACTCGTAGTCCACGGTATCTCCCAAAACAAAGATATTTCTACGATTCGGCCCGTCATCCACACGAAAACGCAGATTTCCACAATGAAAACAAATCTTTTTAAAAACTCCGGCCAAAGTGAAGATTTGTGTTTTCTCTGTTTTCAGCGTTTCCGTGTGGACAGAAATAACCGGAGTTTTAGGTTTCACGTCACTGTCTGCAGCAAAAATGCTGACGTCCCATGTATGACCTGTGTTTACGCTACAACATGGATGCCCTCAGAGCTGTGCTCGCGTTATCAATCGTCCAAGAGCTTTTTGACGCTTGTTGACTTTATACTCCAAAACTCCATTTAAGAGCAATTCTACCTCCTTATCGGTGCACTCAAGTTAGCTAGGCGCCATGTTTCATGTTTTGTTGAAGCTGAGCAGGAAGACGAAATGGATAGGATTCAGGGGAACTACTGCCCCCTACAGGTCTGGCATGTCTATGAATGTGCTTCACAATGCACTTAAAAACGAGGTGGTGTGGATGCTATTTTTTGGGAGGGCGGATATTTGTTTTTAAAAAAACCTGGCTGCGTGTGGACGAGGCCTCAGTAAAGAAATGTTATGGTTCAGAACAAAAGTTGGTCTCATCAGTTTAACCAAAACCCAGACGAACAAGGCTCATGAAGGGGTTAATATATAGTAAACAGGTATTTACAACCATAACTCAGCTTTTTAGAAAACCTGCTCAGCAGCGGGTTTGAGCAGCTCAACAGCAGCCACGGCTGAGCCTGAGGCAGTGTGTAACAATTCCTCTTGTTGAATTTTAATGTTTAAATTTGAAAAATGTTGTGTAAAGACAGCTGAGCCTCGGTGAATAATGATGTTGACTCTTGTGTGTGTGACTAAAGGAGAATCCCTCTATCTGACACAGCAGATATGGACGTAATCTGCAGCACAAATTCACAAAGTCGCCAACAGAATCAGCACCATGATGGCTCTGAAAGATGTTTGTTTTGTAGCTGAAGTTTTTAATTCTGAATTTTTGGGAATAAAATACTTGTATTTAACTTGTTGAGTTTAGACTTAAAATGTCTTTCATGCAATCATTTGTCTAATTGTTTTATGAAAAATTCACACGCAAGATTTGCCAACTTTAATTTTAATTGTTAAACAAAAACAAAAAAACAGTACTCTGCTAATTTCTGTTAAACCAAATTACTCAGTAAAATTCAACTCAAAATATTAAATTTTAATACTTTTATGTTTCATCCCAGCTTGCAATACCAGATATAACACACTTAAAGGTTGAATATGGAACACGAACACCAGAGCCACATCTAGTGTGTGGAGGTTGTAGCTGCAACAACAGAACAAGGTTTCCAGCCGTCGGGATGCCAGGTTTGTCCAGTGACGATCTAAACTCACTCTGGTTTTAGATCTTTTATGGTCGCGCCTCTTCTGAGAAGGATAACGACATCTTCTGGGCGCAGAAGCAGCTGCTTGACTTGCCAAGTCCGCCGTTTTCCACAGTGCCAGCCTCGCTGTGCCGAGCGGACTGTTTACCGTATTTGGAAACCACAACGGTGCCCTCTAGTGGCTGGTAGATGTAAACATAAACCCAGTGTTGTGCCCGTCAAAATAAATATTTGATTATTTTTAATTAAAATATAGCTTTTAAAGGAAATACTGTACCTTTATTCTGCATATGTCTAAATAGTAATTGTTTTTTAAATAAAGCTTTTTATTAATTAATTTTATTAATTAAACACACACACACACACACACACACTCCACCTCCCCATAGACACGATAACCAAGCACAGGAATGTAACACAGACGCTCAAGCAGGAACAAACCGAGTGCCCTCTAGTGGTTGGTTGCAGAAAGAGTTTTAAGTCCCGCCTCATCTATGTGAATAAAAGAGACGTTTTCCTGATTAAGTTTACTTTATGATTTGTATCTAAGATTATTTCATCTGGAAGTTAATTCACATAATTCATATCATAATGACATTTTTGAACTTACATTGTTATTTCTAACTAGTTTTAAAGGTGCATGATGGAAGAATGTCATCCTGTGGTCTAAACCTGTGTCCTGCAGCCTGTGTTTCCAAACAAAAGAATGACTCCACCCCTCCGATGAGTTTCATGGCTGCTGCCAGCTACGGATCAGCACCAGAAGATTCTAGATGACGAACAAAGACGAGTCACACACAGTAGGTTGATAAGTAGATGAATGCATTTCACTGTAACATCGACTTGTTGGTAATTGAAAAAGCAGCTTGAGATTTTTTAGAGCGGACTATTTATTAGCTCAGCGTTAGCCTCTAGCCTTCTTCACCTGACAGTAAAACAAAAAGATGCCGTGGCTTCTTAGGAGTACAAGGAATAACTTCTGGGCCTCTCCTGTTCCTGGCTACCATTCTGTCGATAACGTTGCTGCGTTTTGCCGGCCGGTGTCGAATTACAAATGCTGCAGCGTTTGCAGGTGCAGACTTGGCAATAGGGTGACCAGATCCCAACTCGCCAAATGTGGGACAGAGACTACTCAATGTGGGACAACGTAAAATTCCAATTTAACAAGATAAAGTTAAAAAGTAAAAAAAAAAAACTTATTTTCTGCCTTTTAGCTTCAACATCACTGGTAAATATACATAGTTATTATAATTATTATCATTATATATTTCATGTACTATATATTCTATTTGAATTCAACTTGAACAAGCAAAAGTTTTCAGACTATTTCACAGCTCCTCTCATCACCACAGCTTAACTCAGGCTCTTTGGACCTTCTAGTGGTTCTGATTAGCTTTAGCTAAAAGGATTTTAAACCCATCAACTCATTTTAATAATATAGAAAGGCCCACAGTAAAAAAATATGCAGGTTTTAGCAGCTTTTCAGAGTTTTCATTGAATATTTTCCACAACAGAATGACAGTAAAAGTACCAGTAACAATTTTAGATCTATTTAAGTTTGTTTTTAATACATTTTCCAATAAAATCAACAAATATTCATACTTTTTTGCTATTTTTTTCTTAATTCAGAAACAAAATGGTGTTGTTTTTTTTCAAAAATGACAACACATCTTTTCTAGTAAATATTTAGGGGAGAGAGAAAAAACATCACTGACTTAAATCTGAAGAAATTCAGATCTAACAGGGTTCCTTAGAATGACTTTTTTCCTCACATTTCTGAGAAAAATAACGAAGGCTTACATTTAATTCTCTCTTTAATGTGCATTAAAAGAGTTTAGCTTGTATGTATTTGAAATAAAAACAACTCCAGCACCTTGTGTGTGTTAGAAACTCGTTTGGGACCTGTCTACTTACTGGGAACCCTGCTTCAGTTCAGACCAACATATTTTTTTGTGACTCTTGGATTCTCTGCTCTGTTTCATATCAGACTTCGCGCCGTGACACAAAAAATGACTCTGAGAAACAACACAAAGACCCTGACAGAGTCTCAATGAACACTTTCAACCCACGAGTTTATTCTAACAGCATTTTCGCCACGGTGTTCATCTTTCCTCCGTTCTCGCTGACGCTTCTGTTTTGGTGGTTCGGGTGCGTGCCCCAAGCGCTCCGGACCTGCGTTAAAGTCCCGCCTCCTGGTTCGACTGACAGCAACAGGCGGCTTTCTCCACACCGTTTATGCAAGATTGAAATTCGGAACGGGAGACTGTCAATGCGGGACATTGTCTCAATTTGCGGGACGTGTGAAAAGTGATGAAAATGCGGGACTGTCCCGCACAAAGCGGGACATCTGGTCACCCTACTTGGCAACCCCTCAGGCTCACATATCGTAAACAAAGACTACTCCTCTCATTACCACAGCTTAACTCAGGCTCTTTGGACCTTCTAGTGGTTCTGATTAGCTTTAGCTAAAAGGATTTTAAACCCATCAACTCATTTTAATAATATAGAAAGGCCCACAGTAAAAAAATATGCAGGTTTTAGCAGCTTTTCAGAGTTTTCATTGAATATTTTCCACAACAGAATGACAGTAAAAGTACCAGTAACAATTTTAGATCTATTTAAGTTTGTTTTTAATACATTTTCCAATAAAATCAACAAATATTCATACTTTTTTGCTATTTTTTTCTTAATTCAGAAACAAAATGGTGTTGTTTTTTTTCAAAAATGACAACACATCTTTTCTAGTAAATATTTAGGGGAGAGAGAAAAAACATCACTGACTTAAATCTGAAGAAATTCAGATCTAACAGGGTTCCTTAGAATGACTTTTTTCCTCACATTTCTGAGAAAAATAACGAAGGCTTACATTTAATTCTCTCTTTAATGTGCATTAAAAGAGTTTAGCTTGTATGTATTTGAAATAAAAACAACTCCAGCACCTTGTGTGTGTTAGAAACTCGTTTGGGACCTGTCTACTTACTGGGAACCCTGCTTCAGTTCAGACCAACATATTTTTTTGTGACTCTTGGATTCTCTGCTCTGTTTCATATCAGACTTCGCGCCGTGACACAAAAAATGACTCTGAGAAACAACACAAAGACCCTGACAGAGTCTCAATGAACACTTTCAACCCACGAGTTTATTCTAACAGCATTTTCGCCACGGTGTTCATCTTTCCTCCGTTCTCGCTGACGCTTCTGTTTTGGTGGTTCGGGTGCGTGCCCCAAGCGCTCCGGACCTGCGTTAAAGTCCCGCCTCCTGGTTCGACTGACAGCAACAGGCGGCTTTCTCCACACCGTTTATGCAAGATTGAAATTCGGAACGGGAGACTGTCAATGCGGGACATTGTCTCAATTTGCGGGACGTGTGAAAAGTGATGAAAATGCGGGACTGTCCCGCACAAAGCGGGACATCTGGTCACCCTACTTGGCAACCCCTCAGGCTCACATATCGTAAACAAAGACTACGTCCCTCTTCAACCATTATAAAAGGAGAAAAACTGACAAACCTCCAGCCGGCTGACGAGGAAATCTGTTTCAGTGTAACCTTCCTTCCAGCATGATTGAGACATTAGACTGTTTTGTGATCATTTCACTGTTGAATTCTTACTTATTGTACCTTTAATGTGTAAAAAACCAACAGCAAACTACCAAAACAACATGGAATCATGTTGTGTCCATTATTCCCTTCAGCTTGTGAAATATTGAAATTCTAAATCAAAATACTTTTTCCTGTCTTGAAAGTCTTTCCGAACCCGTAACCTGAGCATCCTTACATGCTGTTGTTACATTTCAGGAAACGTAGAGTTTAAATTTAAAACAAAAAGATTTTCTCTCCTTCCAATTAATTTTTAAATAAGGTGTCAGAAGTAGAAAGCGATGCATGTCTACATCATGTACCTCATCAGGGAAGCTCATTAGCCATTTTTAAAAACAGGCTGAAGACACGTTTTTACACGTTAGCTTTAATGCAAAATACAATAAAGTGTTGCTGTTAGTGTTTTATTGTTTTTAGGGGTTTAGTGACTATTATCACTCGATGTTCTAATGTTGTTAATGTTTTATGTGTGTGGTGTGCAGCGTTTAGCGTATCTCTGGGATTGTAGAAAGTACTCAAATAAAGCTGATGATGCTGCTGTACCTGACCTTTCACAAGAATAGATGAAATTAAATCAAGTTTTTCTTGCTTGAAAAAGTTGTGTTTTTCCCCTTTAACCCCATGTAGACCATTATCCTGTTCCAGCAAATTAGCCACTAGATGTAAAAATGGTGTTTTATTTCTGCCCTCATGAAGATTTCTCTTTGAAACCCCGTTTCCACGTCTGTACCAGAACACCATGCATTATTTAATACTAATCTTTTCATGGATGTGTTTGCGAGGTGGGAAATTCACAACTTGTTTGTATGGATTGTGATATGATGGAATATCATCTCTGATTAGCACTTCGTCTGCTGGTGTAAAGAGGAGTTAAATGATGAAATGTACCTGCTAAATTTACTGAAGCTGGTGCATAATTGGATGATTTGATCGTCACTTTTCTTTACAGAAAGATTGACAGTGACAATACAAGGACATTATGAGATTTATACAACTGACTAACATCAGAACACAAGGACTGAGGAACAAATACGTCTGCCTGAAAAAAAATAAACATTTATGTGCATTTGATCTGTTTTACGTCAGGTTTGAGATGAAGAGAGTTCAAGTTGCAGAAAGCAGGCAGGTAAATAATGTTTATTTAATAAACTCTGATATAAAACCGTCACTAACAGGGCAGAACGGGAATAAAAAGCATCTGCAACTGAGGAACAGACGAAGAAAAGTGTTTTATCGCCTTTCAAGATAAAAATCTCAAGGCGCTTCACACGCCCAATAAAGAAATGGAATTGAGAACAATTCTAATTAAAATAAAGATGAAAAAAGAAGGGAGCCTAAAAATAAATACAGAAAATATAGAAACGCCAGCTGAAAAAGAAGCTAACCAGCTTATTGTCCAACTCTGAACCCGGACAGGTCTGCGAGGCAGCCGGCGTAACCTCTATCCCCATCAAAGCAGGTGTAAAAGCTTGTGAGGAAAATATTTCAAAATCAAATCTTGTAATGGGGGGTTGCTTGAATTCCAAAGGTCTACTGTGTGTTATTTAAGGGTGCAATATGTAAAGAGGAAGCACGAAGGACATCCTGTGGTCAAATTTGGTTACTGCAGTCCAGTTACGTTCTCACTGCTGTTTCGTGACTTTCATGGCAGTCTCCAGTTATGGATCAGCACCAGAAGATTCTAGATGACAAAGGAAGACGAGTCATGAACAGTAAGTAGATAAATACATTGTCATATCTGGTGTTAGCACTTTTGGGTGTTTTACGATAGGGAGCACTTACTACACTTAGTACTGTAATATCTCTCCGGCATTACAGGAAGTGTGGTTGTTTGCCGTCTTGCTGTTAGCTTGTTATAGTTCTGAATGACTCACTAAAGGAAGTAAAACACCACGATTGACTCATTATTCACTTCACACACATTTCACTGTAATATCCAGATGTTGGTAGTTAAAAAAATTCATCGTTAGCATTGGTAGCTCAACGTTAGCCACTAGCCTGTTTCACCCGATATTAGAGTAAAACAAAAAGATTCAGTGGCTTCTTAGGGGTACAAGAAATAACTTCTGGGTCGCTCCTGTTTACTGGATCCAGTTCTTTAAACAACTCTGGAGCTTTTTGCCTGCTGGTGTCAAAATACAAATGCTAGCACTGCATAGTTAGATCAGCGCGCAGACTCGGCAGCCTCACAGGCTTACTGAGTGTTAACAGTGACTACCTCACCTTTTATGTTTTTTGAAAGGAGAAAAACTGACACCCCCCCAGCCGGCATAGAGTGACGTCTGTTTCAGTGAAACCTTCCTTCCATCATGATTGAGACGTTAGACTGTTTTGTGATTTTTTCACTGTAGAATTCTTACATATTGCTCCTTTAAAGACCAGTTTTTTATCTTACATTGACATGAAAACACGATTTCAAGTCAAATTCAAAGGGTTTTAGGATTTTTAAAATTCCAAAGCAATTCTGAAGTTTGAAGACACAAATCACGTTTTTTTTATCAACATGAGAAATAGTTTTTTTGTAGAGAATATTTTGCTGATGTGTAAAAACCAATCTGTGCCGCATCGTTAAAATAACCAAACAAACCCTTCTGATAGTTTGGTTTCTGATTTTTTTATCATTCAGTTAAGAAATCAAAACAAGGCATGAATTCCATTTCAGTTTTAGTGTTTTAGCGTGAGACCCTTGTTGGACAAAGTTTTGTTACGGTACTTATGTGATTTCTCAGTTTTCTACACACATTAAATCCCTTGAGCAGATTTATTTGCCACTGTAGCTCAGTTTAATCAACCACCTTCTGAAATAAGTCATTAGTTTACAATCTCAGAATCTTAATGAGTGTGAATTAAGCCCACATTAAATCTTAGTCCTCATGCTGATTAATATAAGAAACGTTGGAGTTACGAGCCCTGAGAACGTAACAGAACGTTCCGCTGTCAGAGTGTTTTATTTGGGCTGTTCTCACGATCATTACAAGAAAAAAAACATAAAAAATGTATGTGGCTAAAATCATTTTCCCCTTTCCCCCCACAGGAAAATATTGTTTGCAAATTGAAATAAATTTTGATGTTCTCCTCTGAAAATGATCACTTTCTCAAGCCCGTCTCCTGTGGCAAGCTGCGACCTTTAATCAGTCATTGATGGTACCAAACTAATTACCAGTGAAATAAAGGCAGGCTGCGAAAATGTTGCTTCAAAGTGTTTGTTCTGGGAATTAAGTGAGAACAGGGGACTTATATATGCTCCAATTTCAAAGATGCCACTTTTATTTAGGCCCCCTGCGCTGTTATCTGGATTTCTGCATTTTGTTTTAATGAAACTCTGGATGTTACACGTTAGTCCGCAGCATCAATCACCTCAATTAGGCAGGAGGGAGCTGTGGTCACGGTCTGTGCATCATTTATTCCTCAATGTGTTTGGAGGCTGTAAAAAGATAAGCTAACGTAAAAATGACCCACTTTTACCATTCGGTTTGTTTTGTATATTCACTGTTTTCCATGCATCATTGTTTTATACTCCTGCAAACTGTGGAGGGGCTAAATTTGTCCAGATGCTGCCGCCGTAATTTCTGTCAAAGGTTTTCCTGCGCCACACATCTCCTCTTTCTTCCATGCCTTTTTCATTTGCAGCAGACAGCAGAGACAAGCACAATGTGAGACAGTCAGGAAGCAAAAGCAATTATACGGTAGGTTTGTGGATGAAACGTGGAACAGAGGTGTGTGTGTGTGTTTCCTCATGTGCGTGCATTTACAGGAGATGCAGGAAATGCTGCCAAGCTGATGTCAGCGATACAACTTAATCTAGCAGCTACTGGCGGCTGCCAACACTTCTGACCGCTCGCGTTGCTCGACATAAATAAGGTGTTTCCTGTTAAGTGAGTCATTATTTTGATGTCACATAAAATTGAAAAATATTTGAAATCGACACCTCACATTTTGAGAAACAACACTAAGCACGACCCCCTCTAGGACATCTAAACTTGCTGGCTAATGCATTTATAGTTGTATTTATAGTTGTATTCTACTTACTTAAAGGAGTCGTCACCTGAAATTTTCACTTTTCCACTTGAACAAATGTCTATAATGGCTTCCTAATGATTTTTCACTGGCCAAGAAGCCGATATTTAACATTGACGCGTTTGTTTACTCTTGCCTTCTTCAACCAGCTCACATGCACCCCACGAGCACGCGCACTCCAAAACCAGAGCTTGAGCTCTGGCCTATATGTCGTCACAAAGGCCAGATATAACCAAATATGAGCCAGCAGCGAACAAACCAGCTCAACAAAGCTCATTTTATAACGTGAAACGCATAAATGATGTCTCACCGTTGCTGATCCGTGTTACGGGGAATAAAAAGTCCACTGGGTTTGTGTATTCGATCTTCACAACAGCATAATGAGCCAATGCCAGGCTGTTTAGCTTGCTTTGTCCCATCTAGACTGTTTACAGATCTCCAATGCCGCGTCCCATCATTTTCCGGTTTACGGCGCTTCGCTGAAAAAAAAAACTCAACAACAAGCGAGGAAGCCATTACGCACAAGGCGAGGCTCGGGCTCGTACTGTTAGATCCCGTAGGTCACTGCCAGGTCGGGTTCAGTTATAACTTTTGTTGTTTTGGAGCGAGATGCTGAAGCTGCTTCCTGCTTCCTTCCACCAATCAACGCGCCCCTCAGTCCTGCGGGCGTCCGACACAGCCGAAATATCGCGTGTGATCTCGCAAGAAAATATGTCCTTTACAAAAAAGGATCAGAAAAGCAGATTTTTAAGTTTATTTTTCCAATACAATTTATTTTAATGGCCTAAAAGACTAGAATAGGACGTAGATATCCACGCTGTTATAGGTGATGACTCCTTTAAGTACACACACCCTTTTCTGACATTTGGAGCAAATTTGAAAAGTACATGATTTGTTTCACAAGGTCAGAAATGTCCTATTATAGCATTTCAATCATGTGTTCTGTTTTTGCAGTCATGCTTGAAGCTTCCTCTGGAGAAAGATTCGGTGATCTTGTGTCAGCCTGCTTCTCAATGCGAAGGCGTGCCGCTAACGCATGAGCTAGGTCCTGAACACACGTAGCCGGGTCTCCCACGGTTTGGTCTGTCATCCACACCAAAGTGAAGATAAATGGCACCAAAAATTATTCTTTCTAAAACCTCCAACAAAAGTGGAGATTTGCAAATTCATTGTCAGCATTTGCTTGTGCACGTAAATAACCGGTTCATAGATTTTGCAACATCCCCGTCTTCGTCAAAAAAGCTCTGACTGTCACATCCACACCCTGACTCCATCTCCCATCTCCACGTCATCCTATAAAGCCGGAAGCACACCCTGACTCCATCTCCCATCATGCCCCGCACATCCACGTCATCCTATAAAGCCGGAAGCACACACCACCTCGCCACTCAGTCATCGTTTCTACATGCCAGAGTTTCGAGCTATCCAGCTCTATTTTCGAGCTTCACCTCTCTTTCCTTATTCGAGCCAACCAGCTATTCATCTGAGCCTCCTGGCTCCTTACTCGAGTCTCCCAGCTCGCCTCCGGAGCCTCTCCCGTTTCTACCGGAGCGTCCCGACTCACCAGGCTTCCCGCCTACCTCCAAGTAAGTTTCTCTCTTACTTTCCGGAACAACGCCACGTTCCCGTTGCCTTCGGGTTCGGCGCTGTTGTTCCTAGATTAAACTGCGTGCTAGCAGCTCCCCAACGCTCGATCCTTCCGCGTCTGGGTTATCTAACCACGCTACACTCTCACGCCCTTCACGTGAGAGCTATTTTGTGACACTGACATCGCATGTGTGACCTGTGTTTACACTCAAGCTCAATCACTGCTCTCTGTAGAAGACCACAGGCGAAGGAAGACGTTAAGCACGGTTAGGGTTAGCTATCTAGTTATTCCACGTCCAAGGAATGTTTTCGGCACAGACGCTGAAGATTTGGGGAACTACTGCCACCTACAGGCTTGGCATGCCTATGCATGTGCTTCACAATGCACTGGATTTGTTTTAGCTGAAAACGAGTGGTTGTGGTAGTTTTCCTACATAGGCGGTTGGAGGACTTTCGTGTGTACTGAAGAGGTCAGTTTGCATTTAATGTTGTCTTTTCTATTAACATTTTCATTTAACATTTTCAATTAAGGGTTTGTTTTATTTCTTATATTTTACACAGTATAATAAATGCATAAGTAGCTGTTAGGTTATAATTGTGTGCTTAAAGTTAAAGGTACTGCAAAATGTGTGTTTAACAAATGTTCTTTTACAGGATGTGTTAAAGGTCAGAATAGTTAACAGGAACTGTCTACTGGCAAGTGAGACAACAGGAAACCTATGTCTAAAGCAGATGAGAACATGCTATGAAACAAACATCTATTATCAGGAATATGTCGTAGGTGTTGCTGTGCAAAATATGACAAGTTTGCAATATGCAAGCTCACATCAAAGACCGCCTTTGGGTGAGGAAGGGAAGATGAACCAATGTCTATATTCTACTGACTGGGACTGGCCCAGTCTGCTTTAGTGTGAAACTGAAAGTTCTAATAAAAGGCTGGACGGGAACTGCTGGGGTGCTGTTGACAAGTCTCTCTACACAAGGCCAACCAAAGATCTTTGTGTTGAGTGAACTTATTGGGCTTTATTGTAGGTCGCTCTTCAGAGTCATCTCCACGAACCAGGTGTGGCCAGAGGGGAGATCCTGTTCACAACAGAACATAGCCTTAAACTCTGTAGGTGTTCTGGAGGCTGCAAAATGTTGCCATGACATTAATTTGTCATTTTAGTTTGTTTATTTCACTTTTTACAGGCATTCACTCTCATAAAAGCCCACAGCAAATTTCCTGAAAAAGAAAAGAGTAAATGAGGTCTTTAAAAGAGAAAATGTTAGGAAAGAGTGGGGAGCTGCTGTTACATGTGAATTTCTGAATCCTGACTGAAACTGTTGGAAAAAAAATAATTGCTGTGCAAATTTACTCCTCTAGCCTGGTAAGCCATCGTATATGTGAATATACAGTCTGGCCATGACCCACAGACAGAGCTTAGTCGTGGGGCGGGACCTACGGTTGTCTTTCAAACTGTCTCCACATGCTATTGGACAACAAACAACATAACGTACTCACCGCTACAGATGTCAGTCAATGGGGCAGTCCACCATACTCTGTTGAAGAAGACACAAATCCATCCTTTTTCTAAATAAAGGATTTAAATACCTCTATCTGCTCTTGACTCAAAGAAAAGCCCAAGTCTAAATGGTCCAACTTTGATGCCAAAGCCGTTTCAAACATGCTGCCGCCATCTTTGTTGTTTTACTCAGTTGCATCATCCCACCCACCAAACCAATAGAGGGCTGTGATTGGCCCACCAAACCGATAGAGCGCTGTGATTGGCCCACCACACCGATAGAGCGCTGTGATTGGCCCACCAACCCGATGGAGCACTTTGATTGGCCAACCAAATCAATAGAGGGCTTTGATTGGCCCACAAAACCAATAGAGCGCTGTGATTGGCCCACCACACCGATAGAGCGCTGTGATTGGCCCACCAACCCGATGGAGCACTTTGATTGGCCAACCAAATCAATAGAGGGCTTTGATTGGCCCACGAAACCAATAGAGCGCTGTGATTGGCCCACCACACTGATAGAGCGCTGTGATTGGCCCACCAACCCGATGGAGCACTTTGATTGGCCAACCAAATCAATAGAGGGCTTTGATTGGCCCACAAAACCAATAGAGCGCTGTGATTGGCCCACCAAACCGATAGAGCGCTGTGATTGGCCCACCAAACTAATAGAGTGCTGTGATTGGCCCACCAACCCGATGGAGCGCTTTGATTGGCCCACCAACCCGATGGAGCGCTGTGATTGGCCCACCAACCCGATGGAGCACTTTGATTGGCCCACCAACCCGATGGAGCACTTTGATTGGCCCACCAAACCGAGCGTAGACACAAAACTGCTCAGGCCAGCGGTAGACCTTCTGAGGCTATACTGGAGCGTGGTTAGACTGACCTGCAGAGCAAAAATCTTTTCTACTGCTACAGCCTGTCCAGATTTCTAGGCTATAACTCCTCATCAATACTAACATAATTCTGCTGCCAGGTTTCTATGAGACAAAATAAAATCAATATTGCGATCACCACTCTGGTCATTAATGAACAGAAGCAGAGAAGGGAGGTCTGCCATGCTGCAAACCACATTCAGAGGCTCTCTGTTCCGTTAAAGAGCGAGTCCCATCATTTGTCAGGTTTTTCTGATTTTGCTACCTTCTGAGTGGATTTCCGATTCATTTAATTCTGGCTCCCGGCTAGCAGACAGTCTCACTGAGGCTTTAGAAGGATAGCAGAGAGGCAGCAGAGAAGCGTGAAAGACTGTAACTCTGCCTCGCTGTATCATCCTTGGATTGTCACGGATCGAGACATGAGAGCTGTCCCATCAAAGTGGGATGGATGCTGTCCCTCAAAATCAGAGCAGGAATTCCTCAAAACCCTTTCCCATTTGGTCTCGCCACCCTTGTCAACAATATTTTCAGCCGCGGCCATGCCAAATAAATCCAGTGCATGCTGCACATTCAGCAGCTGAAACAAGCTGGTTAAAGTAACGCAGCCTCTGGGGAGAGAAACGTTCTCCTGAGGAGTTGATGGAGGGAACAGAGAGATGACAGGAAAAGGGCTTCACTTTTATTGGTTTAATTTATTAAATGGGGAAAGTCGGTGGATTTTGAGGACGTACCATGCTTGTTACACAGGTTTGATCCCACGGGAGAGATTCAGATGTCCAAGTGATGAAAGCGGAGTACACTAGAACAAAGGAAATCTAACAATAGACTCCTAACCTGAGTAGTAGGTCACCACAAATGATGAATTAACTCAGCAGAGCCCTATATTTTACAATAGAATAGAATAGAATAGACTTTATTGAGTGGGGAAATTCACTTGTCATTTTTGCCCCTGGATGCCAAAATCCAAGAAAATATCCCCAGTTCTACACTCAAACCACTATCCATATATTTGTTTATACAGTCAATTCAGTTCCAATTCAGTTTATTTTGTGCCAAATCACAACAGTCTCAATGCTCTTTCTAATTCAATGTGCATTTTACACTATTAAAGGTCAGCTTTACTCAGATTTTTAATACATTTGCAGTGTTCTCTAGTAGGAATGAATGCCTTGTAAGTCGTTTTGAGGGGGGAAAAGCTCCAATGCGCCTGTTTGACGACGTTGAAGTCAGCCGGAGGAGAAAGTAGCTTCAGACGGCAGGATCTGGAGTCTTACTTCCTGATATGTGGACATCTCTCCTCTGATTGGCTAACAGCAACACGACTCTACCACTGACTCTGTTTGCTCTGCAACGTTGATGTTTTATCACCACCAATAACACAAGCCTGGAGGAGTTCTGCTGTGTGGTGGAGTTGCTAATGCTAACGGTTAGCTTCTACTAGCCTGGAGGAGTTCTGCTGTGTGGTGGAGTTGCTAATGCTAACGGTTAGCTTCTACTAGCCTGGAGGAGTTCTGCTGTGTGGTGGAGTTGCTAATGCTAACGGTTAGCTTCTACTAGCCCAGACGTTCTCTTCCCTGTCGTGAGTCAAGATGGGTGAGTCCATCAATGTTAGGCTTTTCTGAACCGAGCGTCAGAAACAAATGCAGGAAATAATATTTTCACGCTCAGCCTGCATGTTAAACTCAGAGCGACTGATCATTTTCCAAAATTATAATTAAAAAATAGTTTCTCAGTTAACCTGCTCTTTAACATTCTGTATTTAGTTATAGATCCTAATTAAAATCAGATTTTGTGCATGATTCCTCCTAAATTTAGCACTTTACTCTGAAAATAGAGTCATATCATCACATCGCTCTAATTAAAATGAATACCTTCCCTCAGTTCCCAAATGTGCATCACAGGGCTCTTGCCTGAGGCAGATAGGAGGTATTGTTACATAGCAGGAGCTCTGCTTTCTACTTTGGAGAAAGACACCTCTGAGACTCTCCAGGAAGGACCGTTTTGTCAGGCTTCCTTTTTACTGACACATAACCCAATAACCCTACTAATGCAGCCTTGGCCTGCGATTTGTTCTTGTTTGTCATCTCAGAGTGCCAGAGTAAACACTGCCCTGAAACATGAGTCCGGCTGAGACGGAGGAGCTGCATCAGCTGCTGCCCTCATCAGGGAGAAGGTGGCCGGGCCTGGAGACGAGATAATTAGTACCTCCTGAACTGATTTGTGTAGATTAATGCCAGCCTGCTGGCATGCTGCTTAAGTCATCCAGGCATAGATGCTTGGCATTTGTTCTGAAAGTGAGCTTTCAAAATAGTCAGTAAACCTAATTTGCTGCATTAATTAACAGAAAAACACATCTAAAGATTTCATGTGTTTATATAAGATGGGGTGTATAAATAGACCGGTCTGTTTTTGTGGTTGCTACTGTGGTAATACTATGCATGAGCGTCTTTTTCTTCTGCTGTCACCATCTGTGGCATTAATCACTCATTGCCGTGGTGTTTCTGCACAGCTCCTGGCAGCCGGAGATCACCTGTCAATCACTCTGGATATGTCTTCTTTCTTCCTCTGATAACAGAATCTCTCTCTTTATGCCTGATGCTTTTAAACCAGGAAAACCTGCTCTGGGTAAATTATGAGTCATTTGAAAGTTGCGCGACTTTGCAGAGGAATTTCAAATTCTGATCAGTTGCTAAATTTGTATGCACATTTGCTGAGTTGCAGATTTAAAATATTTTTAAAAAATCAGAATGTTGAAACACAATGCCCCCAAATTACAACCGATACCTGCAAATCCGCCCGGCTCTGCAGAAATTACACACCATGTTGCACATCATAACTTTTCTGAGTGTTACAGTACTTTCAGCTTGCGTGTCCGTTATATAACAATGGCGCTCCTCCATCGGAGCTGCTTTGTGTGGCTTACGGCCAAAGTGCCAAACAAACAGCACCACACATCTAGGGCTCTTCACAGCGCTAAACAGGGTTGGATTTGTTTATCAGAGACCTGGCAGGTTTCATGTCCAACAGCTCTCCTGCGTTGTGGAGCATCACTGTCAAATTAGGTTTTATAAATAGATTTTGGCCCGATCCTGGCCCCTCCTCGTCACCGAGTCCTTGAGTGTTGGCTGGAATCTGCCATCTGTCTGAAAGTATTATGGAGTTGAGCCTCAGCTGTGATGCAGTAGCTGTTTCTTGCTCTGCATCATATTAATCAGAAAGAAGGCGTGTGGCTATTGCTGTTAATGAGCATATTTGACACTATAGCTGTTAAAAAAATTATAAAACTAACTTGGGATACCTTGGTGCTTGTACAAGTTAAAAGGAGTAGTTCACTGATTTAATCAATACATTTGCAGTGGTCTCTAGGAGGAATGAATGTCTTGTAAGTCGTACTCTGGAGAAAAAGCCCTCGTGCACCTGTTTCAGGAACTATTAGGCCCAATCCCAATACTCACACTGCGCCCTACACCCTTCTGTGAAGTGCACTTAGAAGAGGTGCGCAGTAAGGCTTCGAGTGCGTAGTACACAAGTGTGCTGAATTGGGACAAGGAGCATTGCATCATCGACCGCGACGCATGCCGGTTGCTGTTTGTGCTACTTTTTTAAAAAATCTTTATTAACAACTTACAAACAATTATTTGACTTAATTGAAATTCATTGCTGTCCGTACCACAGGGTCATCAGTGGGCGATGAAGGATCTCTCCACAGCTGCTGAAAGGGGCAGCCAGTGGCTCTGGCTGAAGAGAAAGAATCTAGCTGGGCCTCAACTGTCAGGATCTGCTCCTTCTCCCTCTGACGTGTTGTCCTGTCTCCGCTCGTTAAGTGTTTATTGGACTCACCTGCCCCTTGTTATCCTACCCACCTGATTCATGATTACCCTCGTGTATTTAAACCCTCTGTTTTGTGCCTGTCTATGTCAGATCCTAGCCTTGTCTTCCTGCTGTGTCACCCACCCTACCTACCATTATTCATATTAAACAGTTCTGTTGCCTGCCAGTCTGCCTCCTGTTCCTGCTCATCTGCATTTGGGTCCTTCTTCAACAACCAACATCATGACATCAACTGGGTGGATGGTGTCTTGGGGGTGAACCCAGGATGCTGGGAGTCACTGCTGTACCCTCATCATGGGCCTATCAGCGAAATGTTGAGTCCAAGCTGCAGGTTTTATGGATGCAATCAGGGATTGCGACATCTAGTCCTTTTAAACAAAATTAGTGTAAAACATTCAGAGCATGAATAAATATCATTAATCGTCTTAAAATGAACTTCTTTCAGTTGAAAATACATATTTTCAGAAAAGGCACTTGAGCCATTGCTCTGCCTTCTTCCCAAACTTCCCACCCAGCAATGGATTGTGGGTAATAACCTTGCCCTAAGTTCGCATCGATGCAGACTTGGGTGAAGTGTGGATCAGGGGTGCAAAAGGGGCGTGGTCACCTTCCGCACTTGAGAATCTGGACACCCCACGCACTCGCACCCCTGACTGGAAACGCACAATTGAAGGAAGCAAGGGTGGAAGTGCAAGTATTGAGATTGGGCCTCAGATGACAGGATTTAGAGTCTTATTTCCTTATTACCACTGACTCTGTTTGCTCTGCAACGTTGATGTTTTATCTCCACAAATAACACAAGCCTGGAGGAGTTCTGCTGTGTGGTGGAGTTGCTAACGCTAACGGTTAGCTTCTACTAGCCCAGACGTTCTCTGCTGTTTCCTGGACACTAAACCAACAACAGCCTTCCCCGTCGTGAGTCAAGATGGGTGAGTCCATGAATGTTAAGTGACAGTGTGACGTAGATCTGTCAGGATTTTTAAATCCTAGAGTTTCACCTAGAGTCTATTTTCTATCAGAAGCTAATGCAGGAGATAGGTGGAGGAGACTATTTTCATGTTCAGCCTGCAGGAAAAACTCAGAGTGACTGATTATAATCAGAAATAATAATTAAAACATGTTTTTTCAGTGAACCACACCTTAAATTACATGTTTCTTCAAACTATTAACAACTAGGTTAAAAAAAATGAGTAGATTCAAAATGAGATCACAGGACTGTTGTATCACTATATCTCTTTTTCCAATTTACCTGAAAATAAATTGCTCTAGTGTTTTTTATTATCCACCGAAGTGCACATTCACACACTCTCATATCCCTCCCTATGCTAATGTTGTTTCACTGTTCTTGCTGACACAATCTGATCATGTCCTGTATTGACATTTCCAGTCACCTGAGGAGGAGTTATCTCTCGTCTTCTTCTCTCCAGTCTGTTTTCCCCCTTAATACCCGACAGAAACATGAGCATCAAGTTCATCAAATGTGCACTGCAAGCAGAGTTTCTAAACCTATTCATTGATGGCTTTCCCACCGATTTTGATGCCGATATCAGTTTAGTCACTCAGCTTCTTTTCAAAGTCACTTTTTTCCCTTCTGGCCACCTTGACTTAAAATTAGAATCCACTGGGAATGCTCAGCATTTTCATTCAAGCTACAAAGCATGATTTGATGTTGCTTGAATCATATGGAAGCATCATCGCTGATTTATTTCTTTTTTGTCTTTGAAATCTGTTTGTAATCGTTGAAGATTAATGTGAAAATAAATTACCAAAATGTCATTTAATCAGAATTAATGAGGGGACTCAAATGCAAGACTAAAGAAAGCCAGTAAAGACATCCAAATGATTAGAAGAAAGGCTGCTAATTACAAACACTGAACAAGTGTGACGACTTTTAAACGAGGACCAGATATGAGGAAAGCAGGAGGCAATGGAAAAAGAAAGTGAGTGATAAAAGAACCAAAACATAAAACTGACGAAAATAAAACACTGAACACAAAAGTCATGATAAACTCAACACAGCCAGACACAAAAGACCTAGAGTGTGTGTGTGTGTGTGTGTGTGTGGGGGGGGGGGGGGGGGGGGGGGGGGGGTCTGCTCTGTCTTCTCAATCCCCAGTGAGTCGTGGCAGATCGCTGCTCATACTGAGCCAGGATCCTCTGGAGGTTTCTTCCTGTTAAAATGGAGTTTTCCTTCCCACTGTCGCTACATGCTTGCTTAGTATGAGGATTGCTGAAAACACACTGACACTAGTCAGTGTCTCGATGCAATCTGCTGGGTTCCTTATATAGGAAACTTTTTTTCTGATTGGCTTAATGAACTGAACTGTATTGGAATGTTTACTTTGTGAAGAGCCTTGAGACGACTCTTGTCGTGATTTGGCGCTATAGAAATAAACTGAATTGAATTGTGTGTGTGTGTGTATGGGGTGTTTGGTGCTAATTTCCCTTATTTTCCTTATTGTGATGTCACAATAAGGACACTTTTCAACTGGCTCATAGAAGCAGATGATTCCTGAAACCAAAATCTGACAGAAAATGGATATATTATTTTTATTTGTGTTTGGAGTGTTTATTAAGGCAATAGAGACTCTAATGGCAACATAAGAGGATGCAAAAAGTGAGATTTGCACCACGTTACTTTTAAAATGTCAAAAAATAATGATGAGAGTAAAAATACGTTTGTTATTTCGTTATCAAAAGAACATCATAATATGAAATAGCCCGCCTGAAGTTGGGAATGATGCTGTCTCGTGAAAGAGACTCTGTTCACCCGTGAGAGTAGAATGGTACGGAAGCATATTGCCGTCAGTGAAAAAAAAACTATAGGAGCAGTATCTCGTAAAAAAAGTTTCTTTTTATAACGCGACATAAATCTCATTTTAACAAGAATCTTTCTTGAAATAACAAAAGCTGCACCTCAACTAAAAAGCACAAAAAAGCAAAAAGTACATCAAATTTGTGTGGACAAGAAATCCACCTGAGGGCTGTTTTCTCTGTTGTTTTTAAAGTGACAGTTTGACTGAAGTCTGGAGGAATATGTTCCTCTGACATATTAAAGCTCATTTAAAGCGTGGGACACTCATTTAATCAATACATTTGCAGTGGTCTCTAGTAGGAATGAATGCCTTGTAGGTCGTACTTCGGGGAACCAAAAGCTCCAGTGCGCCTGTTTCAGGAACTAGAAGTGAGCCACATAAGAGCTGCTAAACCAACAACAGCCTTCCCCGTCGTGAGTCAAGATGGGTGAGTCCACGAATGTTAAAGGGACACTAGTCAGTTTTGGCTTGTTTTTAGCACCCCCTAGTGTCCGTTGGTGAAACCGAAGGTGAAACCTATTTCCTCGCTGCACATTCATCTTTTTAACACCTTAATCTAACTGCTGAAACGTCTCCTCAGCCTTAATTAGTTTCTACGGGAGTTATTCATCACTAAATTAAACAAATCAGCTGTGTTCATGATCTAAAACATGCAGGAAACATGCTGGAAGCAGACTGCAGAGCCAGGTAGGTCAAGCTGAAATTGTTCTAAGTCCTAACAGACCGGACCGGCAACTGTGAGGTTGCAAGTGGAATATTCTGGCCACAGGGGGCGACAGGGGCTGGGTGGCCTTTCATTCACCCTGTAAAGGGTCATTTTGGCACATACTGGCTCAAGAACATGATTTAAAAATATTAAAAAGTTGCAAAGTGTCCCTTTAAGTGACAGTTTGACATCACTTTATGTTCTCCCTTTGTTTCTTCTGGACAAGATTCAAACATCCTGCGAGATGTTGGAATTTCACCCTTTAGAGTCATTATTTCGAGATAGCCCATTAAACTCGTCATTTCAAGAAACGCTCTCGTTAAAATTACTTCTTTATGTTGTTATTACGAGAAGGTTTCTTGTTACCACTAGATTTATATCACGTTACAACGAGAAACTTTCTCGATATTACGAGATACTGCTCCTATATTTTTCCCTACATTGACAGTAATATGCTTCCGTAGAATGTAGCAGGTGATTGATAGGCTGATTGGAGCTGCCTCAGCAGAAGCTATACTGACTTGTGGTGAACAGAGTGACAGCTAAATTGAAACTCAACACTGTCAATTTACTGATAAATCTATATTCCAGCTCCTGCTTATGGTTATGATGGGGTAAGCAACAGTTGATGAGATTAAGGCTGCAAATACGAGCGCTGGGCTCACCCTCAGGGTTAGGGTGGGGATTTCAGCTACCTGGGAAGATCTCAGATTAGGTCTCTGCTTCTGGGCATTGAAATGTTAAGGTGTTTTGAATGTGAGGTAAGAAAACCTTTCTGGATCCTTTACGTTGGATATTTTTCTATTATTGTTGTCCCACCAGGAGAGCTAAGGGCAGATCCAGGACTCACTGGAGAGATTTTCTCAGAGCTGGCCTGGGGATGCCTCTGGATGAGGTTACTGGAGAGAGAGAGGTCAGGGATATCTGTCTGAGCCGTCTATAAGAATAATCAAATGAACAAATCAACTTTCATGTGTTTTGTTTCACAAATCATTCATTTGACCCAAAGGAACAGTATAACACTGTTTTGTTATTTTTTTTATCGTTTTCATTGAGTATCCAGCTCCGGTGGCCTAGTGGTAGAGCGTCCGCCCCGGGACTGGGAGATCAGGGCTCGATTCCCGGTCGGGTCATACCAAAGACTTTGAAAAAATGGGACCCAATGCCTCCTCGCTTGACACTCAGCATTAAGGGGTTGGATTGGGGGGTTAAACCACCAAATAGTTCCCGAGCGCGGCCACAGCTGCAGCTCACCGCTCCCCACCATGGGGATGGGTCAAATGCGGAGATGTAATTTCACCATTTTGTGATGAATACTTGGTACTTTAACTTTATCTCAGCTGTTCTTCACCTCCAATTTTCATTAGGATTCATCAGCGCTGCACAGAGAGCGGTATTTGTCAGCGCCCAGGCTTGCCTTTTACAGAAAGGTCAGGAAATTTGTCTCTTCCTCAAGTATATTTCCTCCTCTGTGGGTTTCTGAAGGAACCGCGAGTCGTGATGTTAACGGCGAGCCGCAGCCTCCACTCCATCATGGCCGACATCTCAATCTGTTTCCACGGTTAGCCTTTTTTAATCCACATTTACAGCAACACGGGTTTTCAACACGGATCAGTCATTGCTGCTCCCCCCTTCATTCATCACCACCTCTTTCCTGCTATTTTCTTTTTCTTGTTCATCCTTCTTCCTGTTGGTGACCCGGCTTCACTCCGCGCTTACCTTCTTCATCAGGTAATGGCTCATCCTCTAAGAGAGGAGAAGAGTCCATCGATCTTTACCCCCCCTCCCTATTTCATCATTTGCTGAAGGGCTGAGTGCTGCCAGTTGCTGGTAATCTGCTGCTCTGATTGCACAGGACATGCATGAATGATACCCAACCATACTCCCAAGATCCCCTTGCTTTGAGCCATGACTTTAATCATTACTAATGGAAGGTGATGAATACCTGGGACCAGCTGAGCATTTCATGAATGGCCTATTAATGGGAGGACACGGGCGTTGGGAAGGGATTAGGGTTTCTTCAATTTTTGTGTGGTGCCTATCGGGTTTGGTTTAATACATGACCACATCATTGGTTGGTGCATTGCCAATATTTTCTTTAAAAACATTTTTAAAAAGTGTTTACGATCATATTGCAAAGTCTTCTCTTCAGGCTTTCTGAAAGTCTTACAAAAGCAAAAAGATGGTGATTCACTCATCTGCAAACACACCAAGAAAAGCTCACTTTTATAAGAATTATGAGTTTATTATTAAATGGCAAATTGATTCTTTGCAAATGCTTGATAATAATACTACTTATTCTGAAAAATGAGGTCGATCCAATGGCTTAAACTCTGACTTGGATGTGTTGAGAGTAAAAAAATAAAGCTGCTGTATCGTTCCCTTTGGCTGCTGCCGTGCAGTTTATCTGAGATGAACATCTTGATATTTTCTCCTCGTCTTCACCATTTTAGTTCTTGTCCCATAAGACTCTTCTGCCTAGTGATTAAAAGCTTAAAATATGCCATTGTGTGAACTATACCCATCTCACAGGGCCCCTAACAGAATCACTCAAACGTATAGGTGATTATAACGAGAGTGACGGGTTTGTGAAGTCCCAGCTCTCCATTAGTTTAATTAAATTACCTTAATCTGATGCATGCTATTTCAAGCCGTCACCCAATTATTCCTATATATGTTCTTTTTGTGGTGGCCCAGAGCGATGCAGGGTGTGTTTGCAACTGTAGATAAGACTCCGGTTTTTGGCAACACTGGAATTTATTAATGATTAAATATGATCTTGTGTTGCAGTTGGTGATTTTTAGATTCCTTGAGGACAGAGTGGGGATGAATGGTGAGCTGATTTCTCATCATTCAGCCCTGAAATTGTTGGTGTGTGCACTTTCTTTTAATCTTTTGACAATAATCATGCTTTGTGTCTGTGGTTTCCAGATCACCTGCCTGATTTATTCATTTACTAGGTTTTCCTGTCATACGGGAACACAGTAGAGGGAATTCCAGTAACTGATAAGGAACCAAGTTAAACAGGGTTTATTTAGTGATGTCTCATTGTTAGTAAGACACAAAAATGTCCAACATTAAAGGAGAAATATGTAAAAATTGTACAGTGAAATAATCACTAAACAGTCTAATGTCTGGAAGGAAGGTTATACTGAACAGATTTCATTCTCAGCTGGCTGGAGGTTGTCAGTTTTTTATAATTCTAAAAAACAAAAGCAGGACGTAGTTACTGTTTACATCAGTGAGTTTGTGAGCTTCCCGGATCTGCAGCGAGCTAACGCTGCAGCACAGGCATTTGTATTTCAACAAAGTCAAAAAGCTCCAGAGTTGTTTGTTTGTTGTGACTTTTGTGTGACCTTCTGCTGATTCTTCATCACTGCCTTCTCTTCATGCTGATGTTTTTACCAGTTCTGTCTTTTTAATCTAAATTCTTCTTTTTTCTCCATTTTTTATTACGATTTTTTTAAATAATTTTTATTTATATTATTTTTATTTTTTAAGCACACTGAATTGCCTCCTCGTATGAAATGTGATATAAATAAAGCTGCCTTGACTTTTTTGTTCTTGTGAAGCACCTCGTGATTTTTATCTTTTGATGTTATATAAAAAAATAATTTCTTCTTTAAAGAACTGAACCCAGTAAACAGGAGCGACCCAGAAGTTATTTCTTGTACCCCTAAGAAGCCACGGCATCTTTTTGTTTTACTCTACTATCAGGTGAAGAAGGCTAGAGGCTCACTGAAGCGAAGACAGATCTTCGGGACAGCGACCCCCCCCCCACGGTCGCCGTGCGAGGCTGCAGCAGCGCTGGTCGCCCGTGGAGCTCTGATATGGACGGTAAAAGTACAAGCAGAGCCTCAGACCGCTGCGATAGGAGCCAAGTGCTCTAGCTGCTTACATTAGCTCACACTCTGCTCCACCACGGGGGAGATCAACAGGACATTAGCTACATGCTAACCTGAAGCTAGTGGAGTTTTTCGGGTGCTTTTAGCAAGAGAAACGCGGTTGAGCGAGTCCAAAGTGACCAACAACAGCTCAAACAGCTGCATTGTTTCTGTAGTCTCCCTCAGAGAGCTCCACTGGCGACCAGCACAAATAAAGCCTCGGATGGTAGCCAGGCGGCCGCGCGTCCCGGCTCCCTCAGGAGAAGGGAGCGTGCGGCCGCCTGTGTTTAGTAGCTTTTCCTGGCTGAGAGACAGGAGAGGCTGGATGCCTGCCTTGCTGGGCTGTCTCCGCAAGGATGAAGCAGCAGATTTGCAGATCGCTGGCAGGGCCGCCACTGTTAACAGGAGAGGCCCGTTACCAAAACTCAGCAAACCTCCATTTTGCAGCGGCAACTTCGCGGATCTTTGACCGCGGTGGACCAGTGAGGCCTCTGCTAGTTAGCCTCAGTTAGCTTACCTAGCTCGAGTTTCAGTACCCAGCCAGCCCCACCAACATGTTATATTTCAACTCATCTTTCTAGGACTCTATAAGGTGCTATACAGGTCAGTCATCATGGACTTTGTGGACTGGTGTGAGCGTAACCACCTTCGCTTGAACACCAGTAAAACAAAGGAAATGGTGATTGACTTCCAGAGAAACACTCCTCCTCACTCACCAGTAAACATCCAGGGAGCAGACATTGAGGTGGTGGACACCTTTAAGTACCTGGGTGTTCACCTCAACAGTAAACTGAACTGGTCCCACAACACAGATGCTCTGTATAAGAAGGGCCAAAGCCACCTCCATCTCATGAGGAGGCTGAGGTCCTTCGGAGTTAACTCCCAGCTGCTAAAATCCTTTTATCACTCTGTTGTTGGCTCTGTTATTCATTCTGCTGTGGTCTGTTTGGGTGTAGGCAGCTCTGACCGAGACAGAAGAGACTGAACAAGCTAGCTACCAAAGCTAGCTTGGTTCTGGGCTGTTGAGGAGACGTGTGAAAGGAGGATGCTGGGGAAGATGACCTCCATCTTAAGGAACCCCTCCCACCCACTGCATTCCACTGTGGAGATCATGGACAGCTCCTCCAGAGGTAGACTGAGACATCCCAGATGTAAAACTGAGCGCTATCGCAGATCCTTCATCCCCTCTGCTGTAAGAGTGTATAACTCCTCAGTTTAAGCTGTACTGGTATCATCCTGGTACACAATAACACCAATGCAATATTCATGTGTTCTATACTTGTGCAATACCGGATTCACATTGTTGTCTGTGTCTCTTACAGTATGCTGCATAGTGCTGGTACCAAGTTTGTTTTTATCTTTATTTGTGGTTTATTTTAGTGATCTAAGATTACAATACTAGATTACTGCCTATGTGTATGTTTGTTTTTTTTATCTTCTTCTAATTACCCTTTGAGTGATGGTGCTGCTGTGACAAGTGAATTTCCCCACTGAGGGATCAATAAAGTCTATTCTATTCTATTCTATTCTATTCTATTCTATTCTATTCTATACAGGCAACTTTCAGCCAGAACCATGCTGAACCTGCACATATATTTAAGTTTAAAAGACTGTTTCAATTTACTCACTAATGTGTTCATTTGTTTGCAGTTTGTCAATACTTACAGTTTGGTTACCAATCCCACCAAAAGTTGTTTCAAAAAGGAGACAGGTTCAGCTGTAATGGAAAGGTTTTGATAAGTACTATTGATCATTTTAGAAACACCAAGGTGACGCTCATGTGAAGCTTTCATTAATGCAGCGCATCATCTATTGTCCTCATTTTCAGCGCAGTGAGACGCTGAGGTTATTTATACATTATATGAACATACTTTGTAGCTGATTGCATCACAAGTGGACAGTGATGAGTGCAGATTTAATCAGAATGAGGGAACAATCAGATCCAATCACTTAGGCCACATTTACAGATGGTCTAAGGTTTCTAGCCACAGCCTTAATGTGAATACAAATATATTCTGAGCAACTTCACTCTGTTTGCCTTCATGCAGTGTTTTCTTACATCTCTGAGAAATGACGCATAATGCATAGTCTCAAAACCCGTTTCTTTCTTTCTTTCTAGTTGCATTTAAAACAATAATCATTTAAGGTTTCTGGAGTTACATTGTTGAAAAGGAGGTAGGTTGAAGTATTCAAAACAAAACTTGTGTCACATTATTTTTGCTTTTGTTTTGTTGTTAATGACAGTGATATCAGTTCACAGTGTTTGATAGTTCATGTTATTTTCACAGGTTTAATGTTTAAATGTATTGTGTCAAATTTTGTGTGTGAATGGTGGTCCATCAGCAAGCTGTACGGAAACCGGATTGAACTCTCTGTGAACAAGGATTAAAGCTGCTATAGCAAATTTACAGAACAAGCTAGGTTTTGAACACTCACCCCTCCCCTTGGGTATCTTCCCAGAGACGCTTCTGCCGGAACCAGAAACCCGCATTTCAAGAAGAAACGAGAGAGCGTTTTTCTAGATTTGGGGCTGTCGATGTCACTCGGGACACTTTTCGAAGATGGCAGAGATTCAGAGAAATGTCGAGTTTAAAGTAACAAGAAGGAGTTTCCTGCTCCTCTGCCCTAATGGTTAAAAGTGGAAGTACAACTGTCGTAAAAACAATCATGCTGCAGCCTGCTGTAGCTAGCGCTAACAGCAAGCTAACACTAACATGAGCCAACTAATACTAAAATAAACCACGAAGTAAAAAGATCCACACTGTTGGACAAAAAATGTTATTACTTACAGGTCCAGTAGCAGCAAAGCCAGGTCACCATCAGACCATGATTTTGTAGCCTCCTTTAGCTCTGTCAAACTAGGTAAACTCGCATTATGTCCGTCAAAATGCACGTCTTGAACGAGCGTTTTGGCGGACATAATGCTCGCTTTTAGAACACGCGAGTTTTTGCCCCCTTTGGTGTCAAAACGCGCGTTCAAGATGCGCATTTTGGCAGACATAACGCGCGTTTAGAACGCGCACTTTTTAATCCCTTTGGCTTGCCATATTCTGCCGTAAAACGACACCCAGTCAGTACTTCCGTCGCTACCCAAAGCACAAAAACTGTATAGCGCAGTAAACAGACGTGGGACCCCCCAACACTATCACAGGTATGAAAATGAACATAATGGATAATACTATGACGCAAAAACTTTACAAAAAAGAATAATTTTAAGGTGTAAAAGTTGCGGAATGTTGCTTTAAGTGCAGTGTCTGGCCAGTAGAGGTCAGCAGCCCAGCCAGCACACATAGGTGGGCCCCATATGGGATCTGTATGGGCAAGCTGTATGGGTCCCAACAGGGTTTGTCTGCGGTTTCCACGGTGGCCCCATGGGGGTTTGCCCAGAAAATGTTTTGTTCACATAGATTTTAATGGGCCCTACATGGGTTTTCAGTGAGTTTGACTCAAACACCGGCAAACCCCTGTAGGGCCACCATGGAAACCACAAACAAACCCTGTTGGGACCCATATGGCTTGCCCATATAGATCCCATATGGGGCCCACCTATATGTGCTGGCTGGGAGAGGGCTACAGAGTGGTCAAATATGAAACTGGTCAAGTTTCTAACTCAACAATCACTGACAATCAATGGTAAAGCTCTTACTCAAAGTTTAAAAAAACGATGTAGTGTTACTTTAAAGCTCTATCGCCTCCACACTGCACCATCTTCCTAAGATGAAAAATAAAGCAAAGACAAACTGAAATGTATTAAGAAATAATGTGTTACCTAATCCACTTTCTTTCAAATGGTGAAACCTAAAGGTTCTTTTAATTTTCTTTTGAACTGAATTATGTTTTTACTTTGTTTTATGTCAACTGTTAGACTGTTCTATAATTTAACGACTGCTATTGCAATACGCCAACTTTTTAATGTCGCTCTGATTGCATATATTAAATTCCATTTATAAATTCCTGTTAA
The DNA here is from genome assembly GCA_006937985.1 of Aphyosemion australe. NCBI lineage: Eukaryota > Metazoa > Chordata > Actinopteri > Cyprinodontiformes > Nothobranchiidae > Aphyosemion > Aphyosemion australe. Next base: position 104,364 of record SSNS01000370.1, read on the forward strand.
ATCAGCTCCTCCCCTTTCTTCAAATATTTTAGTTATTTCATACGGAAGCTGCTTGTGTCTTGCCTTGAAAATGACTTGAGCTTTTTTAAACTGAACCAGTCAGGAACTTTTATTACTTCAGTCTTTCTACAGAGTTCATTAGTATGGTCTCTACATCCTGCCTAGTCTAATTGCCCTTTTTGCATTATATTAATTGATTGTATTGTCTTGGATGTTTTTCCCCAAACATCTGCACAGTAAGTCAGATACGGTATAGAGTGCAAAATAAAGCATGAAAAGCTTTCCAGATAAGAAAATGTTTATTTTCCAGGATGGAAAAAATTTGAGCAAAATTCCCTCAAATGTCTAATGTAGTTTACAGAAACCTCCTAATTGTTTATATTGGGGTTTTTTCTCCTTTTTTGCAGCAGCAGCAATGAACGAACAGCTTAGAGCTCAGCCACAAAGCTGTGGTTTCCTCTTGCCATATATAAATGTGATGCACAGGAATTTGCCCCGCAAACATTTGGTGTTTAAGTGTAGAGTAGCAAACATTGTGAAACAAGGAACACTCGTGCTTTTATTCCTCTCAGAGGACGCAGCCCATGAATGCGAAAGGTTAAAGTTTGCTAATCTATTTTTCAGGAACTGAATGTTCAAGGTCCTTTGATGTCCTTTTTGTTATTCATTTGAAGCTGTGTGATAATCTGAGTTCTGCGTTAGCTTGTTGATAAAGAAGAGAACTAAAGTTAAGAATTTGCAATAACATCTATAAAACGGTTAGTGACTGTCTCTGCCAGAGTACACGTTATCCCTGAGATAAACTCAGGTCTTTATTCTAACGTGTACATTTACTGTGTCTGTGAACACATCCCTCAATAAATACAGTTAGTGCTCAAACAAAATACACACAGCTCGAAACAAGTTGAATTCAGTACATTTAATTTTGATTCATTGCACAAGTACTCAAGTGCTGAGTCATACTTAATGTAAAGCTTTAGAAAATACAATCTCAGTCATTTCTGATGTGATTGTGGATGCGGTGATGGATTTTTAAAAAATAAAATACATGACAGATAAACGTCGTCTTTGATAGGTCTGTAAAGTAAACACTCAGAAACAGGGCAGCATAACTGGTCAACGTTAAATATTAGTCATTCATATTTAGGTAGTGTAACCTCCCCACATCACACATGTACATTTCCCTTTGTCCGTGTAAACACAACTGTCGTTTTAAAACATCTGTGGCGAGTAACCGGCCGTTCTACCTTTGCGAGAACGTGGGTTCCTACCTATCGCTTGGCACCTGAATTTTCATTAACGCCTCTGTTGAGCTGCGGCTCAGCTTTGGCCATGCTCCACACCACGCTCCCATTCTCCCTTTTAGAAATAGCTCCATAGGTTTACAATACAGTTTTATAAATTAAAAAAATAGTTTGAATCATCAACTGTACACAGTACCAAAAACATGTGCTTTTCCTTATATAGTGTTTAGTGCTGAATCCAGTACTCCTCATCCGTTTTTTATTTATTTTGTGTTTTTTGAGGCAAGTGGTAAGTCAAAGGAAACGTCATGGAGGCCTCTCTCCGTGGAACTTTCTGTGTCTGTACCTGCCGTTCTTTTCCTTGGCCATGTTGATGCAGGCGTTGTGCTTGTTACTCTGCAAGTGGTTCCAGTATTTGATGAGTTCACTGGGTTGGAACTGATGGGATGTGATCAGGTGGCTGTACTTACAACTGGAGTAAGAGACGCGCCAGTGGTTGAAGAGGAACTCGTTGGGCGGGGGTGCCGGGTCAATACGCAGCTTTGCCAGACAGATCCCCACGTAAACGTCCTCCAGGTGGAGCCTGCGTATGCTGAGCGATGCCTGATAGATCAACTCTGCCATGTCCCCTGAGAACACGTACCCTGTGCCTGAGCAGAATATCGGGTAGCGCTCGCTTGGATAAAGCTCTGGTGGCATGTACCACTTGCTGTCCTTGTTTCGGTTTGGTGCATAGCCCCTCATCAGGTAGCCGGTAAAGTACCTCTGTTTGGGGGGCATGTCGGGTTTTAGCAGCTTCTGGATGAGATACTCTGTATTGACAAACATGTCGCTGTCCGTCTTCATCACGTAGGAAACGTGTGGGCAGTGGGTGGCCACCCAGTTCATGCCCATCAGCGTTTTGATAGTTAGGTTGTAGTACGTGTCCTGATAGTCCTGTTGGATGATGTCATGGTAAACACGGCTCTCTTCTTCAATGCTACTTTGAAGGAAGGTGTCTGAGTTCTTGGGTTTGCCAAGAAGGAAAAGTCGAACAAACCCCAAGCCCGATGCTACGCTTTCGTTTCCCCACGTGTGCCGGATGGCGTTCCGAGCATCAGCCTGTCCAGGTTCAACAGCGATGAGGAGGATAAGGAAGGGTGTGGTGTCCCTGCATTTAAAAGGCTCATTAAGGATGTAGCGGTATGGTTGAGCACTAAGCTTCCCCCCTACATCCATCTCTTTCTGTAAACTGTTGTTAGTGCTCATGGAGTCCCCAAGCCCCATCACCCCCATCCTGGCCCCTCCTCCAGCTTCGCGTCCCACTCCTCCTGACTCTCCTACTGCCCCCTCCGCTTGCTGAGAGCTAAGGTTGAGCAGTGGCTTTGGAGCTACATACCCTGTCTCCCTCCAAAGGCTCCTCAGGGAGCTGCTCTGGTTGGCCTCTCCTTTGGGACTACGGAAACCCCTGATAGTGTAAGCCAGCGGGTTATCACGAGGCCCACTGCGCCCTGACAGCCAGTCCTGGTGGCTGAAAAATAGGAAAAAGGTAAAGAGCAGAGCCAAAGAGAGCAGGCCAGCCACATGGGTCCGGAAGAGTGAACGCTTGATGGTCCAGGTCATCTTGATGGGACAGCAGTGTCGCCGTCTCCACTGCATGGTGCAGATCGGGGTTGCAGGAGGCTGCTGCTGCTCGAGAATGGGCGGCGGCGGCGGCAGTCACACACAGTCACCCCAAACATGTGGTGGCCAACAAATCAGAGTTATCTGAGCTGGCAGACGGGGTGTAGTAAGCCTCACGGTGGAGTCCGGGGAGCCGTTGAGCCCCAAAGTGTAGCTTGAAGCAGGGTTGAAAAGGGCTTTTTGGTAGAAAAAAGGGAAGTAGTTATTCTTTAGCCAGGGAGGATTCTCCCTGGCTGTCCTTTGGCTCAGCAGACAAACAAAAGGTCATGCTCTGTGTCGTCTTCTTCAGGTTAGAATAAGGGTCACATCCTCTGTGTCTGCTCCCTGTAATTTGAAAAGAAGAAGAGAAAAAAGAAACTGAGAAAACACTCTGGGAAATGCTCCAAAAAGCTCCTCTTATGCTCTGGCACTGAGCCACATGTCAATTATTTGAGCTGCAGATGCGCTTTTATTTTATTTATCAAAAACATTGAGCTTAACTCCTGATCCGTTTATGTGTGGTTTGTTTTAAAACACACAATCATTCTGAATTAAAGGTGCAATTTGCATTACTGACATCCTGTGGTCAAATGTGGTTACTGCAGTCCATTTTTTACACAAAAATATCACTCTCTCACTCCCGTTCCGGGAGTTTCATGGCTGATGCCTGGTATGGATCAGTGCCAGAAGATTCTAGATGACAAGCAAAGACAAACTATACACAGTAACCTGATAGGTGCTGGTAGAGCTGGTAGCTGGTAGATAAATACATTGTCATATCTGGTGTTAGCATTATTGGGTATTTTACGGTAGTGAGCACTTGCTGAACTTATTACGGTAGTTTATCTCCAGCATTACAGGAAGTGTGGTTATTTTCCGCACAGACATATATACGTAGACGCCTCGTGGACTGGCGCTGCCTATTGGAGCTGCCATAGTGGCCGGCCGCCATCTTAAATGGGTCTCCATTTGTACCCAGTGCATTCATTTCTACTGAGGAAGGTGCTTACCCTGCTAAAAAGCACATTTTATCAAGCTTTTTCACTAATTCAGACACATGGTATGGCATGATCATTAAAATACAAATAATTTAAAAAATAAATTAAAAAAAAAATTAAAAAATAAAATCCCATCAGGTAGGCTAGAAAAGTCATTAGTAATCCCCTGTGATCTGTTTTCAATAATACGCCGGTTGTTGCAACTGTAGGCCGCACAAAAACGGGCATAGTTGCTCACTCTGCGTTGACTTCGGAGAGTGAGGAGACCCATCCAATATGGCGGCGACGCTGTTACACTCTCCAGCACCCAATGGGGCGTCTATCTTCATGTCTATGGTTTGCCATCTTGCTGTTAGCTTGTTGTTATAGTTCTGAACGACTCATTAAAGGGAGTAAAACGCCATGATTGACTCATTATTCACTTCACACAGACTTTTCACTGTAATATCCAGTTGTTGGTGATTGAAAAAGTAGCTTGAGATTTTGTTAGAGCTGACTATTTGCTTCTAATTCACCGTTAGCATTGTTAGCTGAACTTTAGCCTCTAGCCTGCTTCACCCAACATTAGAGTAAAACAAAAAATGCTTAGGGGTACAAGAAGTAACTTCTGGGTCGCTCCTGTTTACTGGCGTTGGTTCTTTAAACAACTTTGGAGCCTTGAATTTGTTTTGTTATTTTAGGAGAAAAACTGACAACCCCCCAGCCGGCTGAGAATGAAATCTGTTTCCTTCTAACATGATTGAGACATTTTGTGACTGTTTTGTGATTATTTCGTTGTAGAATTTTTACAAATTGCACCTATAATTCTGTCCAGATTCAAAAGTCCAAATTAGAACTTTGAAAAGTGGATCTTTTTTTAAATGACTGATGGAAAACACAACTGTGAACTTATATTTTGACACAAAATGAAATAGTCAAAAATGGGAACTACGCAACAAAAAGACTTAATGAAAACTATGAACTGTGGAGCTGGTGCTGGGTTTGGTAAAATGGCAGCTTTTTGCATGTGATTACTCCGCTAAATGCCTGAAGCTGAAATATAAGTTGCTGGTTTTCCCAACGTGGTGCCAGCTAAGGCCGCTCTGAACCACATGGGCCTGCGAGTGTCATCAACCCCCTACTGCACATCAGCAGCAAGGGAGGAAATGTATCTGTCAAAAGGAGCTTTCAGGGTCCAGCGGGCAGTGGCGCTGAACCCCGAGCCAGCTTCTGGCGGTGACAGCCATTGCTCGTCATTCACCTTCAGTCTTTCAACGCTGCATAATGTCTTGGTGGGATCACCCCAGCCTGCTCAATCTTCTAACACAAACAAGCTGGGATACAGAAGCATGTACATACGAGCATGATAATGTGGGTGAAATGTAAATGATGATGTATGGGTCCACCAGGGAGTTGTCCACGAAGCCGGTCACGTTCAGTCAACGCTGGTTCACAATTAAACTCAAGTAAACAATCAGTTTGGACAAGCCCAACACTTACTGTGCTTTGCATGTAATTATATTTGCACATAATCAGCTTTTGCAAGCACACACACACACACACACACACACACACACACAACATTTAAAGCACATCAGTCTTTCTTCACAACATCATCACTTGTGTCTGACTCACACAAAGGATGCATGCGCACATAACACATAATTATTTCTGGACTAGACCCATGCATCATCACGGCCGTGTACGTTAACATAAACACAGACACACAAGGAGAGAAAATGGGATATGGCAACAGAAACTAGACTCTAGTGAATACTAATGTAGCAGTCTAATCCATCCCTCCTTCCTAAGTGTGTTAAATCTCCGCCTGCCTCCACCGTTGGCCCGTTTTATTCTTTAATAATTTGCAGATCTTGAACAACAGAGCACGGGTTTGTGCAAATGCTCTGCACTGGGGAAGATTTCCTAAATTTCAGATTTTAATTTTCTGTTATGTTTGCTCATTCATCATGACATCTGACAAGGAATACGATAACCTTTTCAGGCGAGTGTGCTTACCCAGTGCAAGCAATTACAGGAGAATGAGAGGGGCCAGGGCAAGCTTTGTTTTAAAGGTTAACATACTTTACATCGAAGCACATCGAGCGCTTGAGAGATTTCTGCTGTCAACTAAATGAACATCTAGTTACACAAGCTCTGATGAAGAGTACACACACAGAGCTACACACACACACGAAGCCCAAAGCGAAAGAACAGGAGAAATTCATACACACGGCCACATCCACCCACCCACCCACTCACGCAGGCGGCCATGAATGGCTTTGTTTTGCTGCTCTCGATATAAATGCCAATTCCGCTGGAACATCAGACATTCATTTTTACTTTTAGCAATACAATTTGTTGTGCCAGTGCCTCTCCTCATTAATTCATTTTTTGCCTCCCATCGATGTCACTTCTATGCAAGCCAATTAGTTACACCAGCACTAATTAAAGCCCCAGTGATTCAGCGGCGGTCAATAATCAGAACGCAGACAGGGGGAGTGGCGCGGCCGTGACATATTAGGCATACATTGGTACTGACTCTATCGCTACATCAACTTCAAACCTGCAGGAAAAACTAGGAATGATAGGAGTTTTCTCGCCTTGTTCCCATGTCTACCAACCAAGCAGAAGCAACTGTTTTGATGCATTCTCTGACAAAGCCAACGAGGATATGACCACTGTTTGGGAAAACGCTACATTTTGGAATGCTGACACGTTTTCCTGGGGAAAAATAAAGCTCCCATTTGTGAGGCATTTAGAGGAGCTGTTTGCTGAAGATAGAGGTTAAATTCGACTTTATTGAAACAGGCCTGACTGATTATATGGCTGGCTGAGGCTCCCGTTTCGTCTAATCGCGCTGCCCAGAAGCAACAGCCCTCATTGAACCACAACATGTATGATTTATTTTAATGCTGAGGTGGTGTTGCTGCACCTGGGCTTCATCAGAGTAACAAGAGAGCAGAATCCATAAGAATATATAAAGACATCACACCGCCTCACACAGACTGAGGCTGCTGTCACTGAACCAATGTAGTCAACGAATTAAAGAAAAGGGATGTTCCGATTATACTTTTTTGCTCCAGATCTGAGTCATTTGATTTTGAGTATCTGCAGATACCGAGTCCTGATTCAATACTTCAGAGAAAGCATTAAAATAAGAAGAATAAAGGAAAATGCATCAAAGTTGTCCTTTTTTATTATTATTTAGGAGTTTCTTACTTTCTGTATTAAAGCAGCAATCCAGAGTTTTCCCCTTTCAGGAATTATGTATGATTCTTAAGAAATCCGTAAAAGTGATTGTCTTATCATGTAGTGTGATATAATGTAAGCAATATGTCTTTTTTTTTTTCTAAGCCCGCCCCCTGCCCCGTAAAATCCGTGCAATAGGAAACTGATCGGCGACCAGAACTAACCAAGAGCGTTAGACTACCGCTTACGTGCTTCAAAATTAAGCAAGTACCTCGGCTGATGCAGAGTTGATGAACTTTTCACGGACAAGGCAGTCTTTAAAATATGAAAACACAACATGACATGAGAATAATACTTGTAAAACAACGTGTTTTAGCTGTTTGTCGGCTACAGAAGCACATTCATAAACAAAAAACGTGCAGTCGCCACCTTAAATTACCGAATCGACCCGACTATTGGTGTGATACGCTTGTCAGCCACTAGATGGTGCCATCAGATAAAAGAAATACTCCGGAGAGCTACTTTAATGTGCCATAAAATATCACTTGTTTAGGAAGTACTTTGATAAGAATAATGTTAATATTATGAAAATATTTAAAAGTAGCTGTGCTTCTAATATTTTAATTGTTTCTGTCCTCATTATGCGTATGTATTGAGTGATGCGCGTTCCCGTGACAGGGAAGGCACGCGGCACCACGGCCTTGGCTAAAAACCTGTAACTACCGCAGTCAGCTCAGGTGCTGCAGATGAATGAGAAACCCTGACGTTTTGCAGCCCATCTGCAATTTCTCTTTGTTTATGAACGTATATTTCATTGTTGGCTGGCTCCGTGTTTTTGTCCGAGTTGCTGCTGTGAACTGGGATTTAATGGAGACCGGTGATCTGCTTTGACGATGCCTGTTATAAGTGATGTTAAAAACCCAGTGATCACACATTACAAGTGTGTGTTGCTCTGCCTTCGCTGTCCGGTTTAAAATACCACCAAACTACACACATTTTCATTCTCCTTTTTTTATTTTATTTTTGCTCTCCTTAGGATCTTCTAGCTAACAGCTGCACCTTGGTGTCTGAATCTTTGCCTGCCATAAATTGTGTGATGTTATGGTGTTTTTATCTAAGAAACAAAGATTATTGATGTGGAGGAACTTGCTGAAATTAAAACTAAGCCATTGTTATTCTGTTAGAAAATCTATAGTCCTTTTTATAGGAGGATCTTTGTTGACATATTTTGTCATCGTTGTGCGCATGCACGAGTGGCTGTGTGGCAGAAGACGGCCTGCTATCAATACGCGACGTACACTTTCACGCGGGTTTACGGGCGAAATCCCCAAAATATAAACACTTTAATGTCTAAAGACAGGAGGAGGGTTAGAGAGAAGCTTACATTCTGTAATGAAGACAAAAATAAAGTTATTTAAAGCATGTTTGAGCTCTGGGATGACAGAAAACATTGGTCTGATTCGCCGGTGTTTTCTCCACAACGCTGCTGGGGAGACATTTATTCCTGTTTAACAGAAAGCCCTGGACCCTTCACTCATGAACAGTTAAAGGCTTTCAAACGTCTGGAGGTCTACGATTATTGTGTTTCAAGGGCAGTGTGGCTGAACTATTCTGCAAACAGGAAGCCGTGACTTCGGTAAAGCCGTGGTCGTGCTGAAGTCGGAACCGGCCGGCTAGCAGAGTCAGCATGATTCACATCACCTGTGGGTGATTGTCAAAGAAAACGGATAAATCCTCACGACGACTGCAAAGCTGGGCAAGTCTTCATTAATCAGTGTTGTTATTTTTTACTTATTCATTTATTTATTATTATAACGATCGCGGGCTGAGACGCCTGAATCAGAACGTGAAAACTAAATGACTCCGTTGATATAAAACTACACGAAGATGAATATTTTAAAAAGCATCTTCTCTTATTAACAAATACTTAGTTACAAGCACTTACCATGAACAAATGAGCCACACAAACTCCGTTGCTGCAGGAATCCAGGCTTTCTTCAGACAGTCGGGTCACCCGCAATCATCTATTTCGTATTTTGCGCTCCTTTACGGAGGAAATTCTAATAAAACTTTTTATCAAGCCTCCCACGGGCCAAACGATCAACCACACAGCAAGAATGATCCATCTGCGTCGCTAAATCCTCCTCCAAGCATGCAAAACAATTGAATTATAGGCAAAATACGCTGTTTGTTGCCACCCAGGTCCCATGATGCAATGCGAAAAAATAAACATTGACGTCACAAAAGATAATCCTATAAAATAATGGCGGCAATTTGGGAGCAGAAGGTCATTTATAAGAGCTCAGATCGTGGTAATGTGTTGCAATTGTGTCCTTTTTAAAAAAGATTACGCGATGGCAGCATAAAGGCGTTATGGGGGCGGTTTCTGCGCTGTCGCGGACTTCCGTGTATCTTGGACATAACTTGCTTTTTATTGCGATCAAAACTTTGCTCATTAAGTTTTTTTCACAAGCCGCTACAGGTGTGTGTCCTCCACAGTCCCTATGAGCTGTCAGATGATCTGAGCTCCAGATCTAACGGAGAAAAGCTCCTGGCGCACTGCATCGCTCCAGTTTATCATTTCAGCTGGTTCTGTTTACAAAGCGAAACTTATGCCAGTGTTTACTTTCATTTTCAATATAGTTCCTGGCCGGAGCTCGCCATTAATTCATCATGTGGTCATGACACCTCCCTCTGTTGCGCCAAGGCTTAATGTGTGTTTATAAGACTGGCGAAGCAGCAATATTATTACCAAGCGTGGCGGCACGAATGGCACAAAATTTCTGCATCACTTGCCACCATAGCACGTTCATAAGACACACTGTTGCGGTAATATTACGCTGATTTGCCGGCACGGTGTGACTTATAAAAAGGGCTTATTTCAAATTGTATTTAAAAAGTCACGTTTGTTGTTTTAGAAGGTTTAATCCGATCTTTTCCACCCAATTCCGTTCCTTTGAAAATCACATGATCGGATCTGAGCATCCCTAGTTGTTTTTTTCTACTAACTAATAAGTAAATGTCTTATTTAATCCAACAGGAAATCAGTCATTTTTTTAGTAAATAAAAAAAAAACTTTTTGTAATTTTAGCTTGAAAATAAAACATTATTACTAATAACGATAGTTGTACTTTTGTCATTAAGCTGGTTAATGTCCTTCCATCTCTAAATTGTGATACAATGGTCCTATGGTCGATATGAAATATATTTGTGAAACGGCTCGTTTTAGACAAATAATTCCTGAAACCAAACACTGACAGAAAATGGAAGGAAAATGCAAAATGATGCAAAAGGTGAGTTTTGCATAATATTTGACTCACTTTAATGTTAACAATGCGTGACTTGTGAACTGTGCTCAACTACTGTAATTCTGGGGAAATGGCAGTGTGGATTAACTATTAAGCTTTTAGGTGCTACTGAACTTTTACCTCAGAATAGCTGCAAGACCTCTTCACTAGAACCAGTCGGTAAACTGGTTCTAGTGAATAGGTCTGGCATCTCAGTGGGCTGTGACTGCTTGTGGCAAACTGCATTCTTTGGGTTCTCAATTACCCCAGGTGAGTTGCCGGGTCCTACGTTCATGTTGCTGGAACTATGTTAACAAGTTTTCTCCTAAAGTAGTTTCAGATGTCTGAAACCTCTCAATTTAGATTCTGTTGACCAGAAAATGTAAGAAATGTGAGGCAGCTTTGGGAGGGGTTGGAGATGGAGACAAAAGAGTATCTGGGATGCCAGGAGCACAATGCCAGTGGACTCCTGGGATGTTATGCAAACAAGCTAGGGCACAATTTAGACATTTTCTGACTAAATTGTGACAAGATGACTAGTAAAATTGCCTGAATATTGTGAGATTTAATGAAAAGGCATCGCAAGTTCTGAGTGATCCCAACTTAAATTATACATATTTTCTTGCAATTTTAAGGCTCCAATGAGTTGCCAACAGTTGCAGCCCAGTGAGACTTAACACAGACGAGAAAAGGTATTAAAAAATAGGATGAAGGACGATGCTGGTGCTTGACAATTTTCTGCCTTCTGATTTAATCCACTAAATGATTAACTGGTAGGATTGGTTAAGCAAACAGGCCAGACAGGACCAGTGGTTTCACAACCTTTACACTCACTTTAAATATAATTTCAATATGATCCCAGCATATTCTGTTCCCATACTTAGCATGATACGGTGACAGTCATACAATCTGGGACTCAGAAACTGAAGAGATAACAGCTAAAGAAAACAGATAAACAGATTTTACTGCATCAACAGACATTTTTAAAGTGGTCCTAGAATGCAGTTAATCAACAATATAAAACAGTGCTTTGAGCCTCATAAGTGCATTGTTAAGCACATTCATAGGCATGCCAGACCTGTAGGTGGCTAGCCTGGCAAGCCATCCTATATATGTGAATATATAGTCTGGCCACGAACCATTGACGGCCCTCAGTCGTGAGGCGGGATCTATGGTTGTCTTTCAAAATGTCAGCACGCAATTGGATAGCGCTAGGACCAATCAGAGTGACGAACAACGTGACGTAATCACAGCGACGGAAAAGCGTGAGGCATTAATGGCGTCTAACATGAATGATTTCTGTCGTTTTTGTATAAAAACATGCGAATATCAGGTGTACTGGGACATTGCACTACTTTGTTTGATAAAAATAAGAAGCCGCTAAGTATATCAGACAGACTTACGCACATTGGAGTCTAAATAATCCAATGTTGATGACAAAGCCGTTTCAAACGAACGTGGTTCCTGAGTTGCCGCCATGTTGCTTGGGTTCGCGGCCGCAGCGCTGACGTCATCGGCTACTCCCGCTCTGTGATTGGCCCAAAATATAGGGCGCTGTGATTGGCCCAACCAAGACTATAGCGAGCTGTGATTGGACAGCCACAGGCTGCGAGGGTTCCAATGAAGCGTGCCTAGACCAAACTCTGCAAAGCAAGAATTTGGTCTAGTTCACTAGGCTAGTAGGTGGCAGTAGTTCCCCCAAATCCTATCCATTTCATCTTCCTGCTCAACTTCAACAAAACAAGAATCATGATCGGATTAGCAATCGGCATAACCCAGCCGTCTCAATCGGAATGAAAAGTTGATCCGATTGGGTTTAATCGGGTCAGAGTATTCTGAATGGATTGTTTAGATGACGCATTTTTATTCCGATCAGGCTTTTATTCTGATTACTTTTGTCTATGTTAACATAGCTAGTGACGTTTATTTCTGTCCACACAGAAACGCTTAAAACGGAGAAAACAAAATTTCACTTTGGCCAGAAAACGAAGATTTACGCAACAAAAACTATTTTTTTAGTTGCATAAATCTGTGTTTTCGCGTGGATGACAGGCCAAATCGTAGAAAAATATCTTCATTTTGGGAGATACCCGGCTACGTGTGGACAGGGCCTAAAAAGTATAAGAAATGTTCTTTTGGCTTTTATCTGTCCCAGGAGTCCTGATCCAGGCCATTCTAAAACCCCTAAACCAGTCTGGCTGTGAAAAGAGCTGTTTAGCCCCTCCCACTCGGCCAGGATATGAATATGATAATGAGCTGCTTGCTGATTGGTTGGTTTCTCCAGAAGGCCTCAGACACTGGAGACAGGCAGGTTTGAGGAGGCATGGCTCCCCCTTATGACGTGTTAAGGAAGGTTTTCTCAGAACAGGAGGTTTTCTCTCGTCTTTTTCAACTTTCTAATTTACATAAAAAAGTAGGTCACACACGGCTTTGACTTTTTGGCATGCTGCTGTTGACCACCCAAGCTGTCTTATTCAACAACAACGAGGAACATGTTGGTTTACATTCTAGGTCCTCTTTAATTTTGCTTTAGGGAGGTCGTTTCCGTGTGAACATTCAAATGGAGACTTAACTCTTCCATAGAATGTGGAGTTACAGTAAACTATGTCAAACTAAAATTATTTTTTATAATTCGATTAAGTTGAACATTGCTTTTTTTCTTTTTTATACCAAAGTCTTAAAAACTTCAACACATTCAAAAACAAGCCCACATAACTCGAGGTTTTCTGAGGTAAAAACACTTTTTTTTGAAGAACTGAAACGAATTAAGCCATCGGTGGGTCCTTATCTTACCCTGCTAAGTTCTCATCTTTATCACATTTCTCGCTCTGCTGAGTTAAACTGCTCCTTTCTAAACAATATGTCTTTTTATGCCACTGCTGTTTAATGTCTGCTTATTGCAAAAGGCTGAAAATACCTGCAGTGGAACTAAGACGAGAGGGGGTGGTGTTGGGTAAACTAACTTCTGAACTACTAAGTGAACAAAAGAAAAACTCAAAGTGGGGCAGAGACTTAAAAATGTCAGCAACTCTAAAGAAGCACTAAAAATAAGCTGTTGATCAGAATCGTGTAATGTTCACTATAGTCGTCCTATCAGTTCTTCTCTGGTCTGAAACTCTAAAGAAGTGTTTTGTTGTGGTCTGTGAATGCACCATTCCCTAGCAGCAGCACATTATCTGAAAACTCCCCTAAGCACAAGGGGTGGCTCTAGGGGGGCCCAGGGTGGGCCAGTGCCACCCCGACAGCCAGCTTAGACCCGCCAGTGGCCCGTCTGCTGAGGGCAGTGCCTAAACAGTAAAAAGAAAGGATTTGTTTGTGATGATTTTGCCAAATGCCAGATGGAACAAAAGCATTTTTCTGAAGATGAAAATAGAGGCCGTTACAAATACGAGTTCATGTTCTCACTCAGACAGATAACTAGCTTATCAAAGTATTTTTTTTTTGCAATCTAGTTATATTTTGAAACTCATTTAAAAGTTGTTGCATCTAAGGAACTGAATAGTTATTCTGTTGCTTTAAATATAAACAAAAATTCAAAATTCTTAAAGATCTCATTCACTCATTTTTTTTTTCATAAATATGCTCCAAACACCCACAACACCCCACTCCTCTTCCAGCTTCACTGGCTCCCGGTCAACTTCAGGGTTCATTTCAAGATCCTGGTTCTGGTTTTGCACCGATCCGATCTTCATATCTGTATCGGTACAGATATAGAAGAAAATTCTAGATCGGGTATCGGACACTATGGGCCCGATCCATAAGAGTTGATCTATTCAGTATATTTCTATGTGCCGTGAGTGACGACGTCATAGGGCCTTACAGCAGGTGAGGAAGATAACCTTGGCTTGCGACTGCAAAAGGTTGTATTGATTTAGTGCCCAGTCTCGGCTAGTAGAAGCTAACCATTAGCATTAGCAACTCCACAACATGGCAGAACTCCTCCAGGCTTGTGTTACTTGTGGAGATAAAACATCAACGTTGCATTTTTACCCAAGAAAATATGTTTTACAGTATTCTGCGTTTTGTTAATGAAGGCAGCTTAATATTAACGCTGCTGTTAGCCAATCAGAGGCGAGACGTTTTCATGAATAGCAAAGAGCAAGACTCGTAATCCTGCCCCTCCCCATTCTGCCAGTTAAATCCTACACCCTGAAACCAGAGCGCCAGAGCTTTTTTTTCCCCTCTCATAACAACTCAGAAGGCGTTCCTTTGCAAGTGTAGGACTCCTATTATATACATTTGGATCACCAGCATGTTCTCTGTCGCACAATGACATTCAGTTTCTCTGAACTTGTCACGAATGCTGCGCTGAGGTGAGGATGAGGACCCGAATGCAGGAGGGAATGAGCAGGCAGGTAAGGCGGTTTGAGGGAGTTTAATATGACGACTGAAACACACTGACACGCAGGACTGACTGGAACAATGAACCGACAGGGAACAGAAAACAGACAGGGCTTAAATACATGAGGGTGAGGGTGAATTGGTGATTAGGTGAACGAGAGGCAGGTGGGATCAATTAACCTGGACAAAGAACTGAACAGAACAGGGGAGACAGGACAGAATGTGACAGTACCCCCCCTCAAAGGGCGGCACCGGACGCCCAACGCAGGCCGAGGGGAACCCTGGGGGGCCTGCGCCGTGGATGCAGGAGCCGGGACTTGGCGGGCCTGGGAGGTCGGCGCCGTGGATGCAGGAGCCGGGACTTGGCGGGCCTGGGAGGCCGGCGCCGTGGATGCAGGAGCCGGGGTCTGGAGGGCCTGGGAGGCCGGCGCCGTGGATGCAGGAGCCGGGGTCTGGAGGGCCTGGGAGGCCGGCGCCGTGGATATAGGAGCCGGGGCCCGAGCGGCGGCGGCTCGGGTTCTGGAGCGATGAGAGGCGGCGGCTCGGGATGTGGAGCCGGGACGGTGATGGGAGGCGGCTCTGGATGTGGAGCCGGGACGATGATGGGAGGCGGCTCTGGATGTGGAGCCGGGACGATGATGGGAGGCGGCTCTGGATGTGGAGCCGGGATGATGAGAGGCAGCGGAGTCACCGGTTCTGGAGCCGGGGCGATGAGAGGCGGCGGAGTCACCGGTTCTGGAGCCGGGGCGATGAGAAGCGGAGTCACCGGTTCTGGAGCCGGGGCGATGAGAGGCGGCGGAGTCACCGGTTCTGGAGCCGGGGCGATGAGAGGCGGCGGCTCCGGTTCTGGAGCCGGGGCGATGAGTGGCGGCGGCTCCGGTTCTGGAGCCGGGGCGATGAGTGGGTGCGGCTCGGGATGTGGAGCCGGGGCGATGAGTGGGTGCGGCTCGGGATGTGGAGCCGGGAGGAGCGGGGATGCCGCTTTGTGAAGTTGGGCGAGCGGGGGTTCCGCTGCCGGAGCCGGAGGGAGCGGGGATGCCGCTTCGGGAGCCGGAGGGAGCGGGGATGCCGCTTCGGGAGCCGGAAGGAGCGGGGATGCCGCTTCGGGAGCCGGAAGGAGCGGGGATGCCGCTGCGGGAGCCGGAAGGAGCGGGGATGCCGCTTCGGGAGCCGGAGGGAGCGGGGATGCCGCTTCGGGAGCCGGAGGGAGCGGGGGTTCCGCTTCGGGAGCCGGAAAGAGCGGGGGTTCCGCTGCTGGAGCCGGAGTGAGTTCCTGGACCTCCCGAGCCAACTGGTGTACCAGGGGAGTGAGGATCTCGACCTGGGACATCCGTAGGTTGATTAGGGCCCGAAGCCGGACCACCTCGGCCTGCAGGCAAGCGAATTCCGCTGGATCGTCCACAGGCTCGATCCCCGGGTCCGGAACCAGCTGGCCTGGTAGGTGCAGCTGGAGCTGGGCCTCTGTGCCAGGCAGCGCAGCTGTGGAGGACCGGCGTCGTCTGGCTCCTCTCCGTGTCTCCCTGCTGGGTCCTCGGTTGGGTCGGTTCATTCTGTCACGAATGCTGCGCTGAGGTGAGGATGAGGACCCGAATGCAGGAGGGAATGAGCAGGCAGGTAAGGCGGTTTGAGGGAGTTTAATATGACGACTGAAACACACTGACACGCAGGACTGACTGGAACAATGAACCGACAGGGAACAGAAAACAGACAGGGCTTAAATACATGAGGGTGAGGGTGAATTGGTGATTAGGTGAACGAGAGGCAGGTGGGATCAATTAACCTGGACAAAGAACTGAACAGAACAGGGGAGACAGGACAGAATGTGACAGTACCCCCCCCTCAAAGGGCGGCACCGGACGCCCAACGCAGGCCGAGGGGAACCCTGGGGGGCCTGCGCCGTGGATGCAGGAGCCGGGACTTGGCGGGCCTGGGAGGTCGGCGCCGTGGATGCAGGAGCCGGGACTTGGCGGGCCTGGGAGGTCGGCGCCGTGGATGCAGGAGCCGGGACTTGGCGGGCCTGGGAGGTCGGCGCCGTGGATGCAGGAGCCGGGGTCTGGAGGGCCTGGGAGGCCGGCGCCGTGGATGCAGGAGCCGGGGTCTGGAGGGCCTGGAAGGCCGGCGCCGTGGATATAGGAGCCGGGGCCCGAGCGGCGGCGGCTCGGGTTCTGGAGCCGGGGCGATGAGAGGCGGCGGCTCGGGATGTGAAGCCGGGACGGTGATGGGAGGCGGCTCTGGATGTGGAGCCGGGACGATGATGGGAGGCGGCTCTGGATGTGGAGCCGGGACGATGATGGGAGGCGGCTCTGGATGTGGAGCCGGGACGATGATGGGAGGCGGCTCTGGATGTGGAGCCGGGGGGATGAGGGGCGGCGGAGGCGCCGGTTTGGAGCCGGGGCGATGAGTGGCGGCGGCTCGGGTTGTGGAGCCGGGGCGATGAGTGGGTGCGGCTCGGGATGTGGAGCCGGGGCGATGATGGGAGGCGGCTCTGGATGTGGAGCCGGGACGATGATGGGAGGCGGCTCTGGATGTGGAGCCGGGACGATGAGGGGAGGCGGCTCTGGATGTGGAGCCGGGATGATGAGAGGCAGCGGAGTCACCGGTTCTGGAGCCGGGGCGATGAGTGGCGGCGGCTCCGGTTCTGGAGCCGGGGCGATGAGTGGCGGCGGCTCCGGTTCTGGAGCCGGGGCGATGAGTGGGTGCGGCTCGGGATGTGGAGCCGGGGCGATGAGTGGGTGCGGCTCGGGATGTGGAGCCGGGAGGAGCGGGGATGCCGCTTTGTGAAGTTGGGCGAGCGGGGGTTCCGCTGCCGGAGCCGGAGGGAGCGGGGATGCCGCTTCGGGAGCCGGAGGGAGCGGGGATGCCGCTTCGGGAGCCGGAGGGAGCGGGGATGCCGCTTCGGGAGCCGGAGGGAGCGGGGGTGCCGCTGCTGGAGCCGGAGTGAGTTCCTGGGCCTCCCGAGCCAACTGGTGTACCAGGGGAGTGAGGATCTCGACCTGGGACATCCGTAGGTTGATTAGGGCCCGAAGCCGGACCACCTCGGCCTGCAGGCAAGCGAATTCCGCTGGATCGTCCACAGGCTCGATCCCCGGGTCCGGAACCAGCTGGCCTGGTAGGTGCAGCTGGAGCTGGGCCTCTGTGCCAGGCAGCGCAGCTGTGGAGGACCGGCGTCGTCTGGCTCCTCTCCGTGTCTCCCTGCTGGGTCCTCGGTTGGGTCGGTTCATTCTGTCACGAATGCTGCGCTGAGGTGAGGATGAGGACCCGAATGCAGGAGGGAATGAGCAGGCAGGTAAGGCGGTTTGAGGGAGTTTAATATGACGACTGAAACACACTGACACGCAGGACTGACTGGAACAATGAACCGACAGGGAACAGAAAACAGACAGGGCTTAAATACATGAGGGTGAGGGTGAATTGGTGATTAGGTGAACGAGAGGCAGGTGGGATCAATTAACCTGGACAAAGAACTGAACAGAACAGGGGAGACAGGACAGAATGTGACAGAACTTTACCACCCATGCAACAGGTAACGCTTGTTTCACGGATCTGCACAATAATCCCTGTGTCTACATCCCTCTCACAGGGGTGATTATGAAACAAACCCAAGCCTCTCCTCCCTGTATTATTCAGACTCGCACATTTTGGTAATAAGTTCAGTCATGTGAGCAGACGGTTGCATCAGTAGGCTTAGGCCAAAACCCAAATAAAACACTGATTAAAAGATTTGTGTTGCTCTAATCAGTTTCCATGGTCAAAATCCACCAAATCATAAAAAAACACATTTTAGTCAACTTTTTTTTATCTGGTGATGTCAACGCTGCAGGGACAGGGAGGATGAGTGACGAAGAGGTTTTTTATTTAGATGTTGGTCAGAAGTGGGACAGGCCACTTGAGCCTCTTCATTACACAACATGACCACAGCTGACTCTTAAAGGCTCAGTTAACCCAAATAACAAAAACATCAGTGGCAGCTAAACAGATTTGAGTCGTTCCCGTCCCGGTTTAGACGCAGCTGTTTCTGAAAAGAAGGGCGACTTGAATAAAACTTCTAAACACTCCCAGGATACTTTTAAAATGCCCAGTTTCTGGTTTTTGAGCAAAAAGTTCAGACAATCATTTTGTTTTTTATCATTTAAAACTTAACAGAAGACAAAATGAGCAATAATCTACAATGAAAAGCACAAATATGACACCGACTACAGCGATGCAAACAAAAATCCATATAAAACGGACCCTTTGGTGCACGGCCGTAAAAAACATGGCAGCAGTTTTGAATTGTTAGCCCTTTAAGAGGCTGTAAAAAAGGGCTGAGCAGCCTCCTAAAGCTGGACTCAGAAACACAGGAGACCACTGGGAAATAAAGGTTTGGCAGATGTGAGCCACTGTAGCTGCAGTAAATATTATATGACAGCATTTTTCTCTCACTAACAGAGCAATCTCAGCTCTTCTAATTGTGCTCCTAACTCGCCATCTTTTCTAATTTCACCATCGTGTTTGTTTCATCTCTTTTCCAGAGACGAGTCGTATTTGTTTTGCATGAAATGTGTTCAAGGATGCCGGTCTGCTCGCTAGAGCGATAAATGATGAGGTGGTTTGGAGATTAAACACTATTAAACTTTTATAGTCTGGTGGACAGACTGATGCTGGATTCTTTGTGTTTTTAGCAGACATCTTTAGAAATGCAAAGTGCCAAACAGCTCAGAGAGTTTGACACAATGAAGTAAAGCTTCCTATATTGATCTGGATCAATAAGAACTACACAGCTTTACCTCTTGGCAAGGGTTTTTCCTAAACGTGTGTGAATAAAAACACGAAGGACAGCCCATAATAGTCACATAAAAGGGGGGGAAATATGATTTTTCATCATTAAATCTAATTATTTCTAATTTAGCAGAGGTCCACCTGCCTGGAGCGCTCTGTGAGGGCCTCTGCAACATTTTAGAAACCCATTAAGGATCCAAAAAGTATCTGATGAAGATAAAATCTATGAGAGAGAGAGAGAGAAAAAAAAACAGGTAGGCTAAATGGAGAAGGTGATTGATGGATACATGGATCCAAGACAGCTGAGAAAGGTGGATGTAATGGAGTGGAGAGGAAGGAGGGGAAGGCTAAATGAATAATGAGGATGTGGAGGACTGATGGGACGTGCAGAGCTGCGTACCTCCTCCACCTCCTGCTGCTGCGGCTGATGGGGAGTGGGAACCCCGGTAACTTTATCCGTCATCACCGCCTCTCGTCCCGCTCCTCTAATTGCAGCGACACCTTCGATGTGCTCCGAGCCTCCTGGTCCTCATCCCCGCAAAGATCGAGCAACCTGCAGGTTTGAGGCTCTCCTCCTGGTGCTGCTCCTTCTTTCCTCTCCGTTATATAACTTCAGATATTATTATAATAATGTTATTTGCTCTATCGCCCTGTTTTATCCAAGTTTATTTCCCTCTACGGAGGTGTTTTCTGTCCGTGGAAAATACCGAAGCAGCATCCTCTCCTCTGCACTTTCATCCGGAGCGGATCCGCTGGAAGGATGAGGAGAGCCGCGGGAGAGCGGCTGGTCCCTCGCGATGCTGGGCGGGCTGGTGCGCGGCAAGAAGACGCGACAGAGGAAAACACAATTATTTTAAAAATAATACCCCTGATTCCAATCACTGGCAAAACATGGACCTGGAGTCCTAAAGGGGAGAACAAAAGCAGTAACTGGTGTATACCTTCACCTCCGGGCTGTGGGTTTAGCCAAATCCGCCCCCTCCCGGAGCGCCTGCCGCTAAGTCTCGCACCGACCCCTGTCGGATTTCTCTGCCGGCCAAGGCAGCTGCTGGCCCGTGAAAGCTGTCTGTCAGCCACCGCTACACTGACGGAGCTCGACCACGTCACTGCATTCTTAGCGGAGCATCTCACGTGACCCAGTTACTCGCTGGTGAGGCGTTCAATGGTTGTAGGTGAAACCAGCTTCGTTTAATTCACACAAACGTGGTTGGCTCAAAATATTAAAAAACAGAATTCTCAGCTCTGTCTGGTTTTTTGGTCACGGAAGCAAATATTTTTGTTGAAAAGGAGGAACTCACATTTGTTTGGTTGTCTTATTTGATTCTAGTAATAAATAGCCTGTTTCATTCATCCATTTTCGTCAGTTTATCTGGAGTTGGGTCGAGGGGGCAGCAGCCTAAGCAGAGAGGCCCAGACTTCCCTCTCCCCAGCCACTTGGGCGTTCCCTGACCAGACGAGAGACATAGTCCCTCCAGCGTGTCCTGGGTCTTCCTTTAGGTCTCCTCCTGGTTGGACGTGCCCAGAAAACCTCACCAGGGAGGCGTCCAGGAGGCATCCTAACCAGATGCCTGAACCACCTCAACTGGCTCCTCTCGATGTGGAGGAGCAGCAGGTCTACTCCGAGCCCCTCCCAGCTTCTCACCCTATCTCTAAGGGAGAGCCCAGACACCCTGCGGAGAAAACTCATTTCAGCCGCTTGTATCCGTGATCTCGTTCTTTCGGTCACTACCCAAAGCTCGTGACCATAGATGAGGGTAGGAACGTAGATGGACTGTTAAATTGAGAGCTTTGCCTCTCTCTTCACCACGACAGACCGGTACAATGGTCATCACTGCAGACGCAGCACCAATCCGTCTATCGATCTCGTGCTCCATCTTTCCCTCACTCGTGAACAAGACCCCAAGATACTTGAACTCCTTCACTTGAGGCAGGACCTCGTCCCTGACCTGAGAAGGCATTCTACCCTTTTCCAACTCAAGACCATGGTCTCAGATTTAGAGGAGCTGATTCTCATCCCAGCGGCTTCACACTCCGATTTTTACTAATATATCAATTTTTGACTTATTTTGAGGAGTACAAATTAAATGCATTTTTAAATTAAAAAAACACATTTTTATGTCCTGTAAGGACTTACAACTTGACGAAAAAGGCACCAAACATTTACATGCGGACACAAAGTTGCAGCAACATTTACATACAGTAACATGATTGTAGATTCTGACCTGTAGCTTCCCAGAGGTTCGCCACAATTTACTCTTTATCGTGTGGGTTCAACCAACCCCGAACAAACATGATGACTTTTAGTAAACTTACACACTATAATATGTTCTTGGCCATCCAGCATACGCTACGGGTTTAAAGAATGATGTTCTTAGCTTATTTGAATATGTTTTGCTTTTCACAAGGAGAATTGTTCCTGTTCAAACTCAAAAATGCAGATTAAGAAGCTTTTAACCTATAGGGGCCCTTTGTTAATGTGTGCTTGTTTGC
The DNA here is from genome assembly GCA_006937985.1 of Aphyosemion australe. Taxonomy (NCBI): domain Eukaryota; kingdom Metazoa; phylum Chordata; class Actinopteri; order Cyprinodontiformes; family Nothobranchiidae; genus Aphyosemion; species Aphyosemion australe. Next base: position 126,294 of record SSNS01000370.1, read on the forward strand.
AAACCAAACTCACTTATCCTACATCCTGAGTCTTTGGTGTCCTGGTCCACATATGAGATGTGCTGAGCACATTCCACAGGGAGTGTCCAGTTGTACTGGAAGTTCTGGGAAGTGGGTACATAAGACTTCCTCCTCTGTTTAATGTTGTTTTTGTCTTGTTTGACAAAGATGATTTCATCCTTTAGAACCATCAATCTTCTCTGTTTAACATCTGAACGTTCCTTATCTCAGAGGAGTGTCCCTTATTCTTGACGTATAAATGGACAGCGTTTGTGTTCTGCCCTTTGGATGAACTAGTTTTTGTTTTCAAATGTAAAGGAGTCACACAGAATGAAAGCTAAGGCTTAAAGGCAGAACACACACAGGAACACTTAATCTTCCATCAGTTTTCTAGGAAAAAGGTCGGCTGCAGGAGCTCTTGTACTTTGCTACACCTCTCTCATCACCTGTTTCAACACCTGCATCCCTCCACATTGGTAATTTACAAAATTGCAGAATTGGAAAAAGACTTTAATGCTCTTCGGGTGATGAACCTGATAAGGAAGTGTTTTTGCAGGAAATAAATCGAGTTGCGGCAGCAGGAAAAAAATAATTACACAACAGTGTTCCAGTGAGAAACTCGGAGAACACACCCAGCTGTAATTATAACCCATAATAACATGTTACATCCCTCTCGGCTACAAGGAGCATTTTATTACGTTTAAGAGACAAAAGGCTTCTTTATAAAACAACACCGCCAATTTACTGCAAAGCTGAGGCGGCATCTGGGAGCTTAAGGTCGTTTATAAGTGGTCAGAACGTGGCGGGAATGTGGTGCAACCGTGTCCTTTTTACAAAAGAATCCGTGATGTTGGTATAAAAGGGGTATGAGGGCGGTCACGGACTTCCTTTTAGGCCCTGCCCACACGTAGCCGGCTATCTCCCAAAATGAAGATATTTTTCTACTATTCGGCCTGTCATCCACACGAAAATGCAGATTTACGCAAAACAAAAACGAATCTTTTTAAAAACTCCGGCCAAAGTGATGATTTGCGTTTTCTCCAGAAATAACCGGAGTTTTAGTTTTCACGTCACTGTCTGCGACAAAAATGCTGACGACCCATGTGTGACCTGTGTTTACACTACAACATGGACGCCCTCAGAGCTGTGCTCGCGTTATTGTCCACAAGCTTTTTGACGCTTGTTAACTTTATACTCCAAAACCACATTTAAGAGCAATTCTACCTCCTTATCGGTCCACACAAGCAAGCTAGGCGCCATGTTTCATGTTTTGTTGAAGCTGAGCAGGAAGATGAAATGGATAGGATTTGGGGAACTACTGCCCTCTGCAGGTCTGGCATGCCTATGAATGTGTTTAACGATGCACTTATGCGGTTACATGTGGATTGGGTTTTATCTAAAAACGAGGTGGTGACGCTATTTTTTGGGAGGGTGGATATTCGTTTTTTAAAAAACCTGGCTACGTGTGGACACGGCCTTAGTTTGCACATAACTTCTGAGCTCCAGCTCTAATGGAGAGAAGCTCCCGGAGCTCTGCATCGCTCCAGTTTATCATCTCAGCTGATTCTGTTTATAAATCCAAACCTTATGCTTGTGTTAACTTTCATTTTTAATATAGTTGCTGGTGATAATTCATCACGTGATCATGACACCACCCTCTGTTGCACCAAGGCGTAATCTGCATTCACAAGTCAGGTGTTGCAGCAATATATCTACCAACATGGTGGCACGAATGCTGCAAAATTCCCGCATCGTCATGCCACCAAAAGCACTTTTATAAGATGCACCGTGGTGGAAATATTACACTGATTTGCTGGCATGGCGTCAGAGGTGCCCCCTGAAAATTTTGGGGTGGCACACTAAATTGGCCCTTGTGGTAACTCTGGGAGAGTTTAGCCTGTGGTGATGCATTGCATGCTTCTTTATTCTTTTTTATTAAAAAACAATATGCATCCAAAACCCAAAATTGAGAAATACAAAAATATCAGAAAAATACATTTCAGTTATTTTAAATGTTTCAAATATTTTTTAGAATTTTATTTTTTTTGTTTAATTGGCCACCAAAAAAATATGAAGATATAATTTTTTTTAAATGGCGAGCAGCAGAAACATATATATACATACATATATATATATACACTGCACAGCGTGTATTATAACAAAAAGGGCTATATTAACAGAAATTTCTATAAAAATCTATAATTTTGACATTGTTAGATTTTCAGCCACAGCCTGTCCTCCATTTCTTGTACTTTTGATTTCTGACTTGTTAACAGTTTGTTATCTTTTTCCAGGTCGTGCCAGGTCTACTCGTCCTGCACCCGCCCGTCTAAACATCTTTTCCTGCCAGGTTGCGTAATCTTGACAAGCCTGTGCAGCACCAACTGTTTTCCGACTTTTTTCCTTTCTCTTTCATTTGGTTTAAAAGAAAAGGCGACTAAAATTGGCTAAATATAGTTTGGATATTTGGAGATTGTTGTTTAGGCGCTGCAGATGCGGACACACGCTCTAAAATGACAAACTGCTTTTAGGTAATAAAAAGCAACAAAAGATGATATTTTTTCACACTTTCACCACAGAAAAACAGCGTTCTCTCCACTGTTCTTCCGTTTTTCCCACACGCACATGAACGCATCTTCAATGGCTCCTTCCTCTTCCCTCCTTCCCTCCCTTTATCCCCCTTGTGTGGGCGGAAAAAGAGGGGATTTAACTCTCTAAGAGCTCGGTGGCCAGTGCTGGTCTGGTAACAGCTGGATTTGAAACCTTTGTGCTGTTTGTGTGCGACCACTCTCCCAGGGCATCACCTTTTCAGCAATTCAGAAATAAAAACGTGATCATGTGTTTGCCTCATTAGCAATCCTTCACTGTTCACACAAGATTACCAACTATATTTAGACTGCTTTCATAGCCTTAACTCCCTGACTGCTGAAAACACAGATTTTCTTCTTCAGCTTCATCAGGATGATGAAAACCTACCTGGCTCATTAATGTCTTAAAGACAATGCAAGCCCTTCATCAGCCTTCAGTCATGTTTACTCTCCAGCTCCTCTAGAGACGGGCATGTTTCTTGATAAGGGATGAAAGCAGCTTGTCTCCTTTCCTCTCTCAGAAGAAGTGGAGCAGATGGAATTATGGCTCATGCAAAAGCAGCTCACCACCACGGGGACAGCAATCCGCCGGGAGAGTGGTCTCTTGCAGCATTGTAAATATTGTAAGGTAGTACAGCAGCACAGGTGACTGAATAATTAATAGGAGCTGTGTCTTTGACAGAAATACTTTGGAGGCCATTAGCTCTGCTACCTGGCCTCTGAGAGTGTATTTGTCAGAAGAAAGCAATGCCGGGGAGGTGATTGATTTCCTGTGGCTGCCAGGTTAGAGGCAGCGTAGCTTTTTACATTAATATCATGTGGCATCTATTAGATAGGTGACTGCCTCAACTTGTCTAGTCCTGGGTGCCAGGGCAAAGCCAAGCACATCAAAATTTAAATTGTCATCATTAATTGCTGGAGCTCTGGGAGTATCCAGGAGCGCCAAGTCTGCTGCTGCTGCTGGAAGTCAGAGAAACCAAGCCTGCTGCAGTCTGATAAACACACACACACGCACACACACACATATACACACAGGCGCACACATACACACACATACACACACAGGCGCACACATACACACACACACACACACACACACACAGGCGCACACACACACACACACACACATATACACACAAACACACAGACACACACACACATAAACACACACACACATACTCAAATAGGCGCACACACACATATACACACAGACACACACATACAGACACAAACACACACACACACACAGGCGCACACACACATACACACATATAAAAACATACACAGATACACATGCAAACACACACACACCCAAATACATATACACACATACAGGCACACACACACACTCACACGCACAGACACATATACACAAACACACACACACACACACACAAACACACTAACATACACATGCACACACGCATGCACACACTCACACATACACATATTAACACACATACAAACACACACACACGCACACACATACACATATTACAGTTTTTTACAGACGCTCGGACACATGTCTCAATACTTAGGTCACGTTTGCAAAACTCTTCATTCAGTGAGCACAACAGAAGTCTATGTGGGCTAAACTGAGGATCAATTATCATTGTTTTGGCCCAAAATGCATTCAGTGACTACATCTCTCAAATGTCATGAATTCTTTTCTCACTCAGACACAAAAGCTGCCAAAACTCTTTGTACCAACAGGCCATTTTGCACGTGCTTACATGCTGTTTACAAAACTGTTAAACTTATGTTCAAAACAATAACATGATGCAAAACTGAATAAGAGCAAAATTCAACAGCAATATTTTATTGTAACATATTTTAAATCTAAAAATGCAGTTTAACCAGCCACAGCTGATTCTCATAGATGAACATCTGCAGGTGTTACTCTTTCAATTTCATTACAAAAGGAGACAACTGCTGAATAGGTTTGTATTGTGATGTAAACATGGACCCAGCCAGAACTAGAGAAGTGGCTGAAAGAGGAAGAAGAGAGGCTGGAGAGGGCGAGGAATACGTATGCGTGGTGGAAGAAGAACACGAGGAAGATCAAGAGCTGTAGTCTCAGATGAGATCAGAGCTACTTAAGTGATCATGTAGAACAGGGGTTCCCATATTTTTTTCTTTACTGTAAGGACCCCCTTGCCCATGTCCAAGACAAGCCAGGACCCCCAAACCCAACTCCTTCACACATAAACACATTACTGTAAATGTGACCATTTACTAACTTTATACAGAGTTATAACTTTTATATGGAGTTCTGATTATACTGTAGGGTGTGTTATTGGGATTTTATAAATGTCATTTGTACAAATAAAATCTTGCTAAGACAAAATTGTGGGGACTCCCTGCAATCTTATGGGGACCCCCTTGGGGGTCCCGACCCAAATTTGGGAACCCCTGATGTAGTACATCATGGTCTCTCAATGAGAGAGGCTGGTCAGAGAGTGCAGCCAGATCTGCAACGCTCTACAGTGGCATCTATAGTTAGAGCTGTCCAGCAAACCAACAGGTAACTTGTGTTCTTGTATTTTGGAATTATGTAGTGCAAAAAATAAATAAATAAATAAACAACATAAAACATTGACAAATTCTGCATCATGTCTGATTTACTCCAGTAACATATATTGCAATTGTAAACAGAGATGTGTCCTTGTTTTACACAAGAAAACATAAAGCTACATGTTGTTAGTGTTTTTAGGTCATTGTTTTGTGGGTGACAGAGTGTGTTTGTCGGCTGTCAACCTTTGCTAGTGTTCTGGAAGAATGAGTTTATCTGAGACCTGAATGAAGTGTTTTGGTAGTTGTAGTGCATTCTGAATGTGAAATGAACGGCTTTCCTAAGCTGAAAGTCAGTTAGTTAGTAAGTTAGTTAGTTAGTTAACTGTCTGAAGAGTTTTGCAAAAGTGACCTAAGTATTGAGAAATGTGTCCTAGCGTCTGTAAAAAACTGTAAAATACACACACACGCATGTACACACACACACACACACACACACACACACACACACACACACACACACACACACACACACACACACACTTGTATTTATATGCTTGTGTGGACCTCCGTTGACTTCCATTCATTTTAGTGACTCCACCATGCCTAGCCCATACCCTAACCAATGCTGTTCTAATCCTAACCCTAACCCTAACCCTAACCTAAACTAATCTAAACTAAAAGTGAATTCACACCAAACCTCTAAAACCAAGTTTTAGGGTTCTTTGCATCGTGTCGACCAGCAAAATGTCCCCACAATGTGGAAATGTCCACACGTTACAGGTTACAAGTCAAAATTTGTCCACTCATGCATATAAAGACAAGTACACACACACCCACACACACACACACACACACACACACACACACAGCTGCCCTGTACAGTAGATGTGAATGAACAAGCTCAGATCAGGGCTTCAGATTCGTCTCAGAAGTGCTTTGCAGTCATTTTTCTTTTCCTTTTATAGATGCTGCTGCAGCTTCTGGATTGTATTCTGATAAATCTAAGCTCTAAAGGTTGGGTTCCTCTGGGAGTTTTTTCTATAATACATACAGTACTTCTAAAAATAAAAATCCTACCGTGCACAGAGTCCAGAATTTACATAGTGGCCTGGAAACCCACACATTTAAACACATTTCTATTCCTTTGTTAACCTTTCCTGTCAGTGATGGTCAGAGTGAAAACCATGCATAGATAACCGAATGACCGTGCACGTACACCCGCTTATTTTAATTACGTACAAAGGAAGTTTACTAGGTTTCTTTTTCTTTCTAGGGGTTTCCTGGTTCCTCGTCTCCCGAGCTTTTCGAGGCAGGCTGGTTATCACTTTGCTACGCCTTTTAAAGGAATGCAATCTCAGATGAAATGTGAGCTGTTATTGCTCTTCTTAAAGAGTGCGGGCACAATATCCTGTGGCAGCATGTCAAGTGCAGCGACGGATGTGTCTGTGAATATCTTCTACTTTACTCGACAAACTCTGTTCAATGAACAAACAGACATGATCATCTGTCACAGCAGCAGGCATGTCACAAAGCAATAAGCATGTATTTGTTCAGTTTTAAAGGCACATATAGCAAATACGTGCAAACTTTGCACTTTAAAACCTGAAATATTGTTCTAAATATAAAAACATCTGCTAACTATTGGCTAATGTCAATATAACAGTTATATAAATATCTATATTTTATTATGCAGTTATATAACAACTCAATATTACAGTGCAGCTGGTTGCATTGCTGCCTTGCAGCGAGAAGGTCACAGGTACAAAACCCCGCTGGAGCTTCTCTGCATGGAGTTAGCATGCTCTCCTCATGCATGCATGGGTTTTCTGCAGGTACTCTAGTTTCCTCCCACAGACTAACAACATGCATGTGAGCGTAACTGGAGAGTCTTAATCATCCCTTAGTGTGAGTACGCATGAATGCTTGTTTGTTTCTGTGTGTCCCTGAGATGGACTAGTGACCTGTCCAGGCTCCATTGTTTTTTTCTTGTTTTATACACAGCGTAGCAAAGTTTTTTTTTTTACCTTGAATTGCTGACAGTTTTGGCGTCACACTCGTGACGTAACAAAACTTTGCTACGCTGTGTATAAAACAAGAAACACAGAAAGAACATAACAAGGACTTGTCCAGGGTGTCCTTGACTTTTTGCCCAATGGCTGCTGCAGATAGGCACCATCTTCCCACGACGCCGGTGAGGAAAAAGTTGCTCAGATAACACAGAAATAAATAAAACTGGCACCTGCAGTACCTAAATCCCCCACCAGAGGGTGGTACGCACGATGTGGTGTAACGAGTTTCTGATGAACATACTAATCCTGTTAAAGAGGTAGAGGTGGTCACAGACATATATATGTAGACGCCTCGTGGACTGGCGCTGCCTATTGCAACTGCCGTAGTGGCCAGCCGCCATCTTTGATGGGTCTCCATTCGACCCCAGTGCATTCATTTCTACTGATGAAGATGCTTACATAACTAAAAAGCACATTTTATTATGCTTTTTCACAAAGTAAGACATTTAGTATGGTATGGTAATTAAAATATAAACATAATTAAACAAAATAAATGAAAATATATAAAAATATAAAATCCCATCAGGTAGGCTAGAAAAGTAATAATCCCACGTGATCTGTTTTCAATAGTACGCCTGTAGACTGCACAAAAACAGGCATAGTTGCTCACCCTGCATTGACTTTGCAGAGTGATGAGACCCATCCAATATGGCGGCGACACTGTTACGCTCTCCAGCGCCCAATGGGGCGTCTACGCATTCATGTCTATGGAGGTGGTGAACATTTTAGTTAACCAATTTAGATGTTTTTGCAATTTAAGCTTCACAACTTTACTTTTGTCCTTATAAAAAATCTTTAAGCAATCCAGATATGAATAAAACACGCACCTGGGACGTATACATTTGGTCACATTAACAACATTGCAACACTGAGCCACAGCCAGAAGAAAATGGATTCTCTAAGCAGCTCAGATTTGAAGATGTATGCTATTCAAATAGGTGGCAGTTTGGATAGCGGCATGCCTGTCAAGATGGATTGTCTTGATCCTCGCCGACGGGCTACAAAAAGAGCAGTGTTTAGTGTCAATAAGACGAAATAGAAAAATGAGAGCCGGCATGCCGGAGTGATTGACAGGATGTGTTTGTTTTCATGCAGGAGAGATAAATTAGATTTGAGTTTGTAATATTAATCCATGTGTAGACCTGGCTCAATTAGATTTGGTCATAAGAGAACATAAAGTGGTTGTCATTAGCTGAAGGCTAATCGTCACGGTCAGATGATGATGTGGTCGGGCAGTTGTTGATGTCGCCATGAGGTACAAATGAGAGGTGTAAACAAGCATGAGTGAAGGTGAAAGCAGCAAGTCATGAACAGACAGACCCCAGGAACACGGGACATTCCTGTAATTGTGTCATAACTGACCGTATTGTGAACAGTCATTATAGTATATTATTTAAAGGGGACCTAGAATGTAAACCAACATGTTCCTTGTTGTTGAATAAGACAGCTTGGGTGGTCAACAGCAGCATACCAAAACGTCAAAGCCGTGTTTGACCTACTTTTTATGTAAATTAGAAAGTTGAAAAAGGCGAGAGAAAACCTGCTGTTCTGAGAAAACCTTCCTTAACACGTCATAAGGGGGAGCCACGCCTCCTCAAACCTGCATGTGTCTGAGGCCTTCTGGGGAAACCAACCAATCAGCATGTCCTGGCCAAGTGGGAGGGGCTAACAGCTCTTTTCACTGAAGGCCTGAGTAAGGGGGTTTAGAATGGCCTGTATCAGGGCTCCTGGGACAGATGAAAGACAAAAAAAATGTATAATGCTTTTTGGAGGCTCAAAGCTCTGTTTTAGATTGTTGATTAATTTCATTCTAGGACACCTTTAAAGATCATCTGTAAGATATTGATAGTTTAAAATATGAAGTGCATTTCACAGATGGCACAGTTGATAGCACTGTTGCCTGACAGCTAGAAGGTTGCAGGTGTGAATCCCGTCTGTGAGCTTTCTGCTTGTGCTCAATGCTAGTGGTTGAACAAACCAGCAGAAGTGACATAAAATATTCATTCCTGCTTTTATTAAAACTTCCCATGCTCGAGGCAGCCATATTGGATTTTGAGGTCAGGGCTGGTCAGGTTTCCTTGACTCTCCAATTGGAACTCTGACTTTGTGGGTTTTCCGTGTCATGATGGAGTGAACTATTGGCATCTGCTGGTGGTAGGGTTTCCCCTAGCAACTTGTTCTCTGAGAAGGGGTCAGATGAAGAGATCTGTTTGGAAATAATTAGCAAGCAGGACTCCTGCTGTCTACTTCAAAGCTCCAGCACTAAAGACATAAATGAGGTTGGAGTTGGCTGGAATGATGAATTTTTTAATTGACGTGCGTGTTTTCTTTACTCTGCACACGAGCGTCTCTGTGGAAATCTTTTCTGTTTGCTTGAGCAGAACGTGCGCTGAGATTTGTTGTCTGGAATTTTTATGTTTTCGTGGACATGCGTGTGTTTGAGGCTGTTATCTCGTCGTGTTTTGTGTGGATTTGAAAAACAGAGGCCGCTGTGGCGGTGGGATGGGTAAAACGCAGAGGTCAGCTATCACTTTGAAACATGCTGGTCCTTATCTCTGTCACAGGGTCTAATAGAGTAATGAATCAACATAAAGCCCGGGCCTTTCCTGAACGGACCGCTGCTTCCTCCAGCAACACTTGTGCTTTACTTCAAACACACTTACTGCCTCTGTAAGCATCTTTGGCCCTCCTCCGTTGTTTATGGGCGGTTTTCAGAAGTGCCTGAATTGTGACCACTGTCAGAGGTGTATTCACACATGAGCAGCTCTGCCGCCTCGTCCACGCTCAGCCGCTAAGAAATAACCACAGCCTCAAACGAATGGATCGGATGGGCTTTCGGAAGGGGAGGAAATGGGAGACACGAGCAAAAGCAGCCCGTCTCTGATAACCTTATGATCTCATCTTATGACCAGAGCCAAATCACTGCTTACGCTATCATCATTACAAGCCTCGCGAGCCGTTCGGGGCGGAGGTATAACTCACAGCAGGAGGAGACAAGCGGGAGAAAGGGTTTTTAAAAAATGAGCTCCCAGCTGTCTGCGAAGGATTCATGAAGTATAGCGGAAGCATTCAAGTGGCAGAAAGAAAATGACTTTTGTGAAATGTATTAGGTGTTCAAAGCCTCCAATAGCTGATATTTAGCAGGTACTACAAAGAAAATGGCATTGTTCTTTCAGTGACAGTTTGAGTGAATATGGTCTCACAACATCACTCATAAGCCAATTTCTTATTATGGTCTGCTCAGTGAAGGTAACGCCGTTCAGTTCATTTCCCCGGCACTGACTCCAGACTTTAATATTCAAAAATAAAAAGGGTGAAAACACAAAAAATGATGGTGGTGCGTCGTTAAAGTGTGGATTTGTTTTCATATGTGTGTTTTGCCGTTACTAGAAACATAAAGACTTGTTGTTCCAAGTAAAAGCAAAGAACCGTAATGACACACTCCACCCATACGGTCACCCTTCTTCCTTCGGGCTGAACGTTGAGCAGCTTCAAAGCCGCGGTAACGAGGCTAATGAACGGCTTCTTCCCTGAGGTTGTGAGACTCATGAATCCTGACCTTTATTTTGCTCTTTTTTTCCTACTGGGTGTGGCGCGTGGCAACAAGGCAAAAACAAATATGGCAGAGGAGGAGCGTGCAGCGTGTTTCCGTTACCTCGCTTTCTGATTGGCTATCATCACATTCAACAGACTGCACGCTCGTTTGTCCCTGAACTGACATTCCCTCGAGCAGACTGGAGCAATCTTAACATACCACACACCAGGAGTACCTTATAAAATCATTTTTGGTAATCAGGTGTGTCCTTATGGGGAGGATTGGTTCAAAAATTGGCATAATTATCTTGCAGTGTAAAACAGACCTTAGAAGTCACATGAACAGGGGAACTACTCCAGGTGAGGTACCAGTTAGTGTTATGTGACTCATGTTCCACCTATCTGGGTGTGGGTCACAGCAGCTGTAGATGGGAACCCCCAACTGTCCTCTTTCTTTTACCAGCTCCTCCAGTGGGAACTTGGGCCAGTTTAGAGATACGTCCCGCTCATTCTGTTGATGAAACTCCAAAAATGAGAATATGGTGCAAAAGTTCATTTATGTCACTAATTCAACCTAAAAGTTGAAACTAATACATGAGACAGACTCATTCCATGCAAATCCAGATGTTTCAGCCTTTATTTGTTATAATTGTGATGATTATGGCTACAGCTGAAAACCCCACATTCTATATATCAGGCAATTAGAATATTGTGAAAAGGTTCAATATTCTAGACTCAAAGTGACACACTCTAATCAGCTGATGAATCCAGAACACCTGCTAAGAGTTCCTAAGCCTTTAGATGGTCTCTCAGTCTAAGCTGAATTACTGAAATAAATGGACTTTTGCATCATATTCTCATCTTTACCCCTACTTCACACTGGAGGCATCAGAGGCGCGGAACAGCAGCGGAGTAAAAATAAGCCGTGATGGCACACATATAGATGTAATCTACATAGATATGAAATCTCATCGCTGCAATAGTCTTTTATTTTGAGTCTTTTATTTACACTGAAACCACGTGTGATTTCCTGTCTAGCCCTCACTAGTGACCCAGAAATACTCAAACTCCTTCAGTTGAGGGAGGACGTCTCCCCCAATGCAAAGATCCATCCTTTTCCCTCCAGTTAGTTTATACGAGGGATAAATACGGTTACTGATTCTGGAACGGGTCTAAAGTGAGTCTAGTAATTGTTGCAAAATGATTCAAATGTGAACAATTAAAAACAATTATATAAAAGGTTTTAAACTCTTGACCATGGTAGCCATGATAAATGTGAAAAAACACACTTTAGAAGGTCTGCCTCAGTTAAAGGTTGAATATGGAACAGGGACACTATAGCAACATCTAGTGTCTAGAGGTGGTATTGCAACAACAGAACAACATTTCCAGCCGTCGGGGTGTTGGTTCACTGCTGATACATGAAGTGAGCAGCAGCCAGCACCATGTCCAGTGACGGATCGTCCAGGGTAAGGACTCATTTCTACTAGTAAGTTTATTTTACAACAGTATTTAGTAGGGGTGCACCAATTGCAGATTTTGACAAACCTGACTTGCCGATACCGATTTTATCTTAACTAAAAGCAGATTACGTCAATGTTTCAATATGAATACTCATGAAACAATACCAGTTTCAACTGGACATGAGGTAATGTTCTCAAATATAAATGAACATATTTAGCATTGCTACAACATCATATTTGTTCCTTTGGACTTTCATTTTTCTAATTTTGAAAACAAAACTTTTGTACCTGTTTTGACACACTTGTCCAAAAAAATTAAAACTAGGGGTGCACCGATTGCAGTTTTTGGCCGATCACCGATCTTGAGAATCTTGAGATCGATACCGATAGATCGAGGCCGATAGATTGGTTGGCCGATCTATTGGTGCACCCCTAGTATTTACCGTTAGAACATCTTCTGGGCTCAGAATCAGCTGCTTGACTTGTAGAGTCCGCCATTTTACGCAGTCCCAGCCTTGCCTTGCCTTTTTACAGCAACGGTGCCCTCTAGTGGCTGGTAGATGTAAACATAAATCCAGTGTCGTGCCTGTCAAAATAAAATTTAGATTTTCTTTTTTAATAGAGCTTTGAAAGGAAAAACTGTACATTCATTCTGCACACCTCTGAACACCCCATACAGGTATTATTTTTTTTAAACCTTTAATTAAAATTGTTGGGCACTTTCAAAATTTAATCCGAAATTCACACAGGAAACAGGAAAATGTGTCTTTTAGCCTGGAAGGTGAAAGTAGGTCAAAGTGAAGTTAAAAGTAACATTAGTTATATTTAGATACTGGCTCTCCTCATACGTCTGATCTAGTGACTAATCCATCCTCACAAAAGTTCATTAAATCTAATCACAAAACAATACCAGAGAAATGCCTTCAGCTTTTTCAGGCGTGTCGCTAAATCGCTCTTTAATGTATTTTAAAAATCCATATTTTTAGCGGCGGTGTAGCACCTGTCCATGTATCACCGCTGCTCCTGTATCCTTATTGGTGTCGCTGCATGTGCAGAGCAGGTCCTAGCCTGTGAGATGATGTTTTCATGATGCAGGCTTGTATCTGAGAGTGAAGCTCAGCACAAATTGGCCATGTAGCCAGACTTCAAAGAGAATGCATTAATCAGTTTCTATAGGCTTTGAAATTCATGTTTTCTGTTTGAGCTCTGCAGGCACTCATTGACTCACTTTCTTTTTTTTTTAATATCAAAGAAGCTGCTTGTCCTCAAAGAGAACACCAACTCCTCTCTAATCCCTCTCTCATTGTTATTTTTTTAGTTTTGTTTTAAGTCTCTTAAATTGTGCTGCAGTTGAAAACGTAGAACATTTTATTGTCTTGTATTGCTGAGAGTGCAACTTCTTTACTATTTTGAATTTTTACTTTTTTCTGAATTGGTGCTTCTTGTTTCTTGTGGAATGTTGAAAAATAAATGTGCACAATAAGATATTTTATTACACAATAAAATGCTTAAACGGATGCAGAACAGAGAATATTCAGCAGCAGCATTTTGTCTCCTGAAGCATCAAAAATGTCTTTATCAGTGGCAGAAATTGTAATTAAAGATGATGTTTGATGACGAGTGTCCTGCATAAAAGGAAAAATAATATCTAATAATTTCCCATTTTCTGATAAATATCAGAGGTTTGTCCAAAGGAACCAAAAACAAAGTTTTAATTAAATCATATTTTAAACTCTCTAAAGAATCACATGAATTAGAATTTTGTTGATTCCCACAGCAGAGAACGTCTGGGCTAGTAGACGCTAACCGTTAGCATTAGCAACTCCACCACACAGCAGAACTCCTCCAGGCTTGTGTTATTTGTGGAGATAAAACATCAACGTTGCAGAGCAAACAGAGTCAGTGGTAGAGTCGTGTTGCTGTTAGCCAATCAGAGGAGAGATGTCCACATATCAGGAAATAAGACTCCAGATCCTGCTGTGGTCTGCTCTCCTCTCTGCCGACTAACGTCTACTTCCTGAAACAGGAGCACCAGAGCTGTTTCCCCACAGAGAACGACCACTGCATACTTGGTCTTTAAAGTTTAAGCATGCATGATTGGAGATATGTGACGTTAGTAACCTGAAAAGGTTTAGTTTTTTTATGGGGGGAGGGACTCCTAATATATATTGGAAATTAAGAGTTAGACGATATCGGTCTGCCGAACATCAGTAAAAAAGCTGATATTGAACATTTGAGTTGTGATTCATTTAAACTGCAACAAAGGCTCCACTTTCATTCAACGATGATTTGACTCTAAGGCTGTTTTTCTTAGATGATGATAATAATCCTGTTGAACATACTTGTCAGAGAAAAAGAAGTGTTTAATTCTTCTAATCATATTTCCTGTATAGCCACTTATATCTCAGTTCTGTTGGAATATGAGTAAGAAATCCTGCTAATGTTGAGATAAACTCAGATATTTTTATTGTTCTATTTCAGCAAGTGAGACATCCCACAGCTGCCAACTCCAGAGGTTTCGCTACATCTTGTTCTCAGTTTCAGGTGAAAACCAGCAGAAGTGTGAAGAACATTTAGTAGGATTGTCGTTCACCCTTTCTATCAATCCCTGAAGACAGTGTTATATTTAATTCTGCACTGCTGTAATTGGGTCCATCTGTAGTTAAGCATGAGGAACCTGCATGTCTGACAGCAAAGAGCATATCTAATGAGTCTTTAGTTTCTTTGTGTTGCTTTATGGTTAAGAGACGACATATTCATACAGCTCTCCTAGATGTTGTAATGGGTTGACCAAAGTAGGGTTAGGGTTTGTGCATTCAAAGTTACAAAGTTAACCTTCTGGAGGCCCCTTTCTCTAAATCTCATCTTTGTTTAACCCTCATATAACACTTTAATTTTCTAGCGTTTCTGCTCCTTGTGCTCAAAAAAAGCTGAAACAAAACTTCCTATAGAAATATTATATAATGTTTCATAAGTCCCACTTTTTACATGAATTTTATCCTTAGCTTCAGCCATCACAAAATATAAGAAAATATTTGTGTGTTTCTGAGATTTAACCCCTTCATTGCCAGATTTATGATCAAAACCAGAACTGTGAAAAAATGTAAAAAAGGGAAAAAATGTAATTTCTTGTGTGTTATGTCCAGAGGACCTGTTTTGGGAGTGAATTGCCTCTGCCTTAGAGCGTCACAAATGGGCATAAAATATTCTTTGCTCACTTTGTAGTTTTTGTGTAATGTCATATATTATCCAAAAAAGTCACAATTTTAGTCTTTACGCACAAAAAAATGCACTAGGAGCGTATAAGGGTTAAGACCAAGTTCACTTGTTTTTTCAACACATCTGCAGTGGTCTCTAGTATAAAAGAATGCCTTGTGAGTTGATCTCTTTGGAAAAAAGCTCTTGTGCTCCTGTTTCAGGAAGCAGAAGTTAGCCAGGTCAGAGGGGAGCCGAAGACGGCAGGATTATCTCACATCTGATTGGCTAACAGCAGCGTGACTTTATCACTGACTCTGTTTGCTCTGCAATGTTGATGTTTTATCTCCACAGATAACACAAGCGTGGAGGAGTTCTGCTGTGTGGTGGAGTTGCTAATGCTAATGGTTAGCTTCTACTAACCGAGATACGCTGGACGCTAAATCAACAACAGCCCTTCCCGCCACGAGCGAAGATGGATGAATGCTAATTTTCAGTGTGACATAGCTCTGAATGACTTTTAATCCAAGAGTTTCCCTGTTTATTTTCTATTGGCGATAATGTAGGAAATAGGGGTAGAAGACTATTTTTACATTTAGTCTGCATGTTAAAAGTGATCATATTACAAGAAAAAAAAGGTTTCTCAGTGAACTTGGTCTTTAAGTTCCTGCTTTTTGTCTTGGTGTTTAATTATTAAGCAATTTAGTCTTAAAACCTCAAAATTAAATAAACTTGTTTTTTTTATTCAGCAGCTTGGTTGCTACTGATCTTTGCTCTGATCAAGTGTGATTCAGGTTTCTCTGGACTTTGTACCATCATGGAGTCTTTATGAAGTACATCAAACATGCAGTTGTGAATAAGTAAACTAGTAATTTTGGCATCAAACCTGAGCAGTTGATTGATTGATTTGTGCACGAAGCGCGATAGCTGACCTCCTGGCTGTGACGTCTCAAAGCAGCCATTATCCAACCCAGAAATACCTCCGAGATGAGAAAATAAAGCTGGTATGTTGTGTTATGAGTCTCTAACTCAGGAAAAGCGTGCACTTTGGCATGCACATGCATTGGCTCCTCTCTCTGAAGCAGACACGTATAAATCCTTTTACACGCAGTCCTGCCAAACTACCCTGTAGGCAGGCTTTGCATTTCAAATGTACAATTAGTTACCCCTGTTTGGTTTGAATGCAACATTTCTGAAACATCAAGCCTAGGGGCAACATGGGAAGAATGGCAGCAGCAAACCCATGCATCGTACCTCCTTGTTGCTCATTCTCTGTCTGAGTTTATGTCTCACTCGTTTTTGCTATTTGTTTCTTGTTTTTTTTTTTATCTCTTTCTTGTATATCCTAAAATGAACTGAGATGTCATCCCAAGGTGTGACTGCAGTTGTGTCTGCAGAGGCTCCATTCTCTACAGGATGAGTTCTGGCAGGCACATAAACACCTATCCATTCGGTCAGGGTTGAGGGAGTATGTGGGATAAATTGAAGCACTTCATCTAATCAGCAGGGCCAGTGGCAAGCTGCAAAGCCAGCTGTTGGCCAGTTGTGTGGGGGTAAAAAGCTGCTCGTTCCACTGGCTTTCAGCGCTGACCCCTAGCATGCCCCCTTGCTGTGCCTAATCTACAAAGACATTAAAACTGGCAGAGCTGGCTCACAACATGGCTGTTAGGGGAGGATTTTTAATCTCACTAAGTGTTCTGCTGGCAAATGAAGAGCTTTTTGTGGATCCCTAGTGAAGGATTAAAGTCAAGTTCAACATGCTAAACGGTTACGTTGAAGCTTTGCAATTTCCACCGTGTTTGTGATCTATTTTTCAGTTGTGACTTTCCATTTTCTACCTCCTCCCACACGGTCTGAATGATATTTGGAACAGTTTATTAGCTGAAAGAGATAAATAAGAATTCCCAAAGGAATGGTGTTTAATAACATGTTTTATGCCAGTAGGCAGAATTTGACATCAAGGCCAGAAGGGGCTTGGTGAGGTCAGACTGCGCCACCTACACAGATTAGGAAAAAAAAAATTTGAATAGAGAACATAAATGTTTTGCTTCATGCCGGGGCTTAGCTGATGAGTAATGGGATTCATGTGAAGAGACTTAAGCTTTCTGTTACATCATGCTTTGTTAACCAGTTCTGGAATAACACAAACCTCAGAGAAAAAGCTTCACAATCTCATAAACTCAAAATTAAAAATCGTTGCAGAAGGAATGTAGTTTATGTTTTTCTGCAGTCACAAAAATACTCAGTATGTTCTTGTAATTTGAACAAGGCCAATGGATTATAAATAAACATATAAATACAGGAATAGTTATATTAAAGCTGTTATGGCGAATCTGCAAACAAGCTAGCTTTTGAACGCAAACACGGTCACGGAACTCTCACCCCTCCCCTCGGGTATCTTCCCTGGATCTGTGTCCACCGGAACTGGAAACCCACATAACCAGAGGAAACAAGAGAGTGCTAAACACCAGTCACTAGCTGTGTTTACATGTGCAAAATGTCTTTAATTCAATCATTATTCGGATTAGAATAATGGGCCCTGGAAAAATGAATCTGATTATGTCAAGTGTTGACATTCGTCATACGTTTGATCGGAATAAATCATTTTGTCATGCGCAGGACGATCCAATATATCGCAAAAGGCCGTAGAAGAAGTAGCAGACTTCTGCTGTAAACAAACATGGCTGCGTGCATGTCAAAATGGAGCAGTACGATATTCTTCAGAGCGTGGTTTTATTTATTTTTATTAAGCACATCTAGCAACGCATTTGTGTCCGAAACAGACCAGTTTTGTTTCACGCCCGCCATGCTTTCATCCAACTTCTGTTAACAGCGACGTAATGTACGTATATGTATGACGTAAGTGTTTACATGCACCATGATCGGATTAACAATCGGCATAACCCAGCCGTCTCAATCGGAATGAAAAGTTGATCCGATTGAGTTTAATCAATGTATTTAATCGGAAGTGCAGCGGTTCGGCCAAACCGACAACCGGATTCTTCAATAGTTGCTTTCAGTCCGAAATGTGGTATTGGCGGAGGACTTTAGAGAAATGCAAGAAAACAATTTTTTATTTTTTTTTTTCAATCTCCACAATATATTAATAGCTATACTATGTTAGAACGTTATTAAGAGGCATGAAAAGAAGTTTTAAGCTAATTTGTTTTCCAAATTTTCTATAGCAGTGTTAATATGTACCTTGTTTTCATAATGCAACTAGGTTGGTTACTGAATAAAGAATCCCCTGAAAATGCAGGTAGAAAGAAGAAAGGATGCTCAATATTGGCTTTTTTACCGATATCCGACATACCGATATTGGCTGACCTTTAATTTTCGATACTGTTATATGGTCCCCCATCATAAACAAAGAAAAACTAAAACATTTTAGGTTTCCAACATCACATATCTTCTATCATGCTTAAATTTTAAACATTTTCTGTGCAAAACGGCAACTATTTCAATTTACGTTAGTAACAGGAAAAGTGCCATATTTAATTTGTCTCCAACATCAGCTGAATCTCATTCTCCCTATAGCGTGATGCTAGATGTGTGTATTAGTTATTAATGTATTTTATCTTTTTCTGTATATTGCAGCTATGGTGATAAAACATTTATAAAGATCTTCAGATTAAAGCACATCTTGGATGAAGATTCTTGTTTTTTGTTTTAGTCGTTTGTCACTACACACGGCAAATTTCTACTTCACAAGTTGTGACAAATAAACCAAAATATCTTAAAAACTTTACCTCAGATCTGTTTTATTTTGACGTTTTGAGAGAGAGAAAAAGTAGCTGAAGAGTTTGATGTATAATATGTGTATGGTATGTAAAGGTTGGGTCAATAAACAACCAAAAACCAATACCAATTTTTTCCGATATTAAAGGGACACTTTGCAACTTTTTAATATTTTTAAATCATGTTCTTGAGCCAGTATGTGCTAAAATGACCCTTTACAGGGTTAATAAAAGGCCACCCAGCCCCTGTCGCCCCCTGTGGCCAGAATATTCCACTTGCAACTTCACAGTTGCCGGTCCGGTCAGCTTGACCTACCTGGATCTGCAGGCTGGTTCCAGCACGTTTCCTGCATGTTTTAGATCATGAACACAGCTGATTTGTTTGATTTAGTGATGAATAACTCCTGTAGAAACTAATGAAGGCTGGGATGACATTTCAGCAGTTAGATTAAGGTGTTAAAAAGACGAACGCACAGCAAGGAGAGAAAACTTTTACTTTCGGTTTCACCAACGAACACTACGGGGTGCTAAAAACAAGCCAAAACTAATAGTGTCCCTTTAAGTTTTAATACCTATATTGATCAATGCTAATGGTAGACCAATAATATCAGACATCCCTATTTTTTATACAGCACCTTTCAAGAAAAAAATCCCGAGGTCTTAAATAAAATCAGAGTTTTGGATGCTGTGAGAGTTTCAGACTGTTTTCACGGAGCAACAATAGGAAGGAAGTCTAAGTGTTCAACAATTACAGTCATTCCCTTCTGTAACCTTTGGTTGACCTTTGTTAAAGAAATTCAATAAACTTACAAAAATGTAACAATTTTTTCAGGTGTGATTTTCCTTTGCTTCAAACAGAGTAGAAACGCTCAGACACAATCGATACGAGAAATAACTTTCTTTCTGTTGTGATGTTTCATCAACCACATTGTGACAAACTAAAAGTTTAAAAGCACACCTAAAAAAATCCTGTAATCCCTCAAAAACAGAAACCAAAAATCCAAACCTGAACTCAGTAATGAGTAGTCCGCCATTGTTGATGACTTCAAAAGTTTGTTGCAGCATGCTTGATGCAAGTGCTTCCATGAGGTGAGTGAGTACATTAAACTGGAGCAAGAATGCAGTTAATCAACAATCTAAAACAGCTTTGAGCCTCTAAAAAGCATCAGAAATGTTCTTTAGGCTTTCATCTGTCCCAGGAGCCCTGATACAGGCCATTCTAAACCCCCTAAACCAGCCTTGCTGTGAAAAGAGCTGTTTGCCCCTCCCACTCGGCCAGGACATGAATATGATAATGAGCTGCTTGCTGATTGGTTGGTTTCCCCAGAAGGCCTCAGACACTGGAGACATGCAGGTTTGCGGAGGCGTGGCTCCCCCTAGTGACGTGTTAAGGAAGGTTTTCTCAGAACAGGAGGTTTTCTCTCGCCTTTTTCAACTTTCTAATTTACATAAAAAGTAGGTCAAACACGGCTTTGACTTTTTGGCATGCTGCTGTTGATCACCCAAACTGTCTTATTCAACAACAACAAGGAAAATGTTGGTTTACATTCTAGGTCCTCTTTAAACTTTTCATTCGGCATTTCTGCCAAAATGACCCTTAAAGCCACACTATTTAAACTTTCATATTTTAAAATAATTTTCTTGAGCCACTATGTGCTAAAATGACCCTTTACAGGGTTAATGAAATTTCACTCAGACCTCCACCACCCTCTGTGGCCAGAATACCGCACTTGCAACTTCAGAGTGCTGTTGTGGAGCTGACATGCTGGTGCTGCAGTCTGCTTCCAGCATGTTTCCTGCATGAACACAGCTGATTTGTTTGATTTAGTGATGAACCGCTCCTGTAGACACTAATGAAGGCTGAGGAGACATTTCAGCAGGTAGATTAAGGTGTTAAAAAGACGAACGCACAGCGAGGAGATAAGTTTCACTTTTATAACAGTGAATTAATAACGGACTCTAGGGGGTGCTAAAAGCAAGCAAAACTACCAAGTGTGCCTTTAATTGCAAAACATATAAAGATATCAAAAACAAAGTAGCCACTAATAACCCCATGATCAAGTAGTTAAGAGTTTTAGAGCTTCCATGATGAAAGAGTCTTGTCTTGTTCTGCTTATGAAAGTTGCCTACATTGTTTTATTTCAGCTAAAATAATAAAAAAAGACACAGCTGCTTTGCAATACATAGCCTGGTGGTGCAGTTGGTACTGTTGCATTGCATCAAGCAGTTTGCAGATTAAAATCCTGCAGCTTTCCTGCATGAAGTTTTCATGTTCTCCTCATGCATGCACGTGTTTCTGCAGATACTCCGGTTTCCTCCCAAACGTTAAAAATATGCATGTTAGATAACTTGTGAGTTGCTTCAGATAAAAGTGTCTGTAGGATGTATGAATATAAACAAAGAGGTCTTAGTTATTTCACAGATTACATGCTTGAAAATAGATGATTTTTATCAGACTGGATGGCTGATACCACTGATTAATGCAGCTGTGCATTAGAGAAACAAACTGACTAAACAAAAACAGCTTCACCTAAAGATTTCCCAATGTTTTCCCATATGACTCGCTCCCTCTGTGCAAGTAATGACTAAAACTATGTAGATATGTTTTCTTTTGCCTTTTAAATTCAATAATGGAGCCTATCGTGCCATTGTTTCCTACCTCATTTTCAGCTGCAGAACAGCAAAAGTAACCACTCATGCTTAACTGGATCATCTCCATGCTTTCTGCTCACATTTCCTCAAGGATACTTAGTGTATTCATGGCCTCTTATCGCCATGGAAAAACACATCACGAAGGAAATGAAGCCAACTGAGGGGGAAAGAAATCAAGCCGCATTTTCCTTATTTCTTATCAACAGGCGAAGAAGGGCAGAGGCAATGAACAAATCCTAAACTGTTTCACTTTGAGCAGCAATGAAGCTCTCCAGCTCCGATTTCAGTGTGTCTGGCTGACTTAGCAGCCGATATTAAAATTTATTGAATCCTTCCTAAAGACCTCCACTGTGGGATTTTGGAATTTGATACAGCTGATGAAAGGCTGACTGACAAATGTGGGGGTAGTGCTTGAAATATTTCAAGTCTCTTGGTTGAAATGGATCTAGTTTTATCAGGTCACTGAAGCATTTCCTCGGTGGCAATCAAAGAAAACAGCCTTTCGCTGAAACCAAAGACTCACAGAAGCTCTCAAAGCAAGGCCATGGGTTCAAAATAAAAAATACTTATTCAGTCGCTCAAAAACCTAAATGTGAGCTGTAAGATATTATTCTAGTTTGATTTAAAGGATTTGATTAAAAGGAGTAAGTGAAAGGAACAGAGTGTAAATGGAGGCTAGAGGTTAACGTTGAGCTAACAATGCTAACGGTGAATTAGAAGCAAATAGTTGGCTCTAAAAATATCTCAAGCTACTTTTTCAATCACCAACAACTCAATATTACAGTCACATGTATGTGTGACATGAATAATGAGTCAATTGTGGTGTTTTACTTCCTTTATTGAGTCGTTCAGAACCACAGACATCATATACCTAGACGTCCCGTGAACTGGTGCTCCCTATTAGAGCTGCCGTAGTGGTCACCATCTTGGACGGGTCTCCATTTGCCCCCAGTGCATTCATTTCTACTGATGAAGATGCTTACATAACTAAAAAACACATTTTATTATGCTTTTTCACAAAGTCAGACATTTAGTATGGCATGATAATTAAAATATGATTTTAATTAAACATTTTTTAAAAATTAAAATATAAAATCCCAACAGGTAGGCTAGAAAAGTTAATAGTAATCCCACGTGATCTGTTTTCAATAGTACGCTGGTTGTTGCAACCGTAGGCTGCACAAAAACACGGGCAAAGTTGCTCACTCTGCGTTGACTCCAGTTGGGTTTGGAGAATGAGGAACCCATCCAATATGGCGGCGATGCTGTTCCACTCTCCAGCACCCAATAGGGCGTCTACGTATTTGTGTCTATGGTTCAGAACAATAACAAGAAGTTAACAGCAAGATGGCAAACAATATGTATATAAACACTAGATGGCTCACCTGCACTGTTCGCCAATGGAGTGCGACGTAGCATTGTGGCGGCCATCTTACATTGGACAGCTGCCCCCTTTCGTAACATTGGTGTCAATCGTGCATGTACTATTTAAATAACTCTAACTTGCTCAATTTTCAAATGGTTTAATTTGTTATAAACGCCAGAGATGTGGCTGTGAAATATACGGAGCCCCTAAAGGGACATGGGAGGGAAAAAAAACTTTGCGAGATCTCGCATAAAATTATTGCGAGATCTCGCAAAAAAAGTATTGCAAGAACTCGCAAAAAAGTATTGCGAGATCTCGCAATAGTTTACCACGGCAGTGAACCGGAAGATAAATAGACGCACAACAATGGAGGAGCATCCATATCATCCGTGGGGGAAGTTTATTGATTTTTATTTTTATATTGGCTTAACATATAAAGACATTACATTCGCTCTTGGTCGCAGACATGGCTTTGACATAAGTGAGAGACATTTGAAAAGAATTCTCAGGGCGAGGGGACTTTCTCGTCGTGAAGGGTACTGTGATATTGCGGTCCTGGTTGAATTCATTAGCAACGATCCAGCTCCTTCAACACCAACCGCACATCCTCCTTCTTTACTCGTAGTCCATTTTCTCGACACTTGGCGTACATCCAGCGGTACCCGTGAAGCTGGCCAGAGTACTGTAGCTCGTTGCTAATGAATTCAATATGGATGCTCCTCCATTGTTGTGCGTCTATTAATCTTCCGGTTCACTGCCGTGGTAAACTATTGTGAGATCTCGCAATACTTTTTTGCGAGCTCTCGCAATACTTTTTTGCGAGATCTCGCAAAACTTTTTTTTCCCCCCTCCTATGTCCCTTTAGGGGCTCCGTAGAATATGACGAATTTGGCCCGTTAATTTAAAAATATGCAAGTATGTCGTCTCAAGCCTGTTTGTTATAGGGTTTATAATAATGCAACCCGCTTGTAAATCCATTAATATTTCATCAAGTTAAGAGTGTTTTGTTTAAACTGTTCACTCACCTTCCATCTGCTACCATTGAGAGCGGAGCGTCTGCTGTCTGAAGTAAGATGGCCGCCGTTTAACTACGCCCTCGACTCCCGCTTTCATCATCTAGTGTTTATATACATGTCTATGTGGCAAACAACTGCACTTCCTGTAATGCTAGAGACAAACTACCATAATAAGCATAGTAAGTGTTCCCTACCGTAAAACACCCAAGAATGCTAACACCAGATATAACAATGTATTTATCAACTTATCGACTAACTGTGTATGACTCGTTTTTGCTTATCATCTAGAATCTTCTGGTGCTGACCCGTAACTGGCAACAGCCATGAAACTCATGGAACGGGAGTGAGAGAGTGATATTTTTGCTTCAAAAATGGACTGCAGTAACCACATTTCACCACAGGATGTCAGTCTCACGAATTGCACCTTGAATAACTAAGACGTGATGAAAGGCAAGTTCATGTTTTCAAACACATTCATATTTTAACTACAGTCACTTTCATCTCTTTTTTTTATCTGTTGGTTTTTCATTAGTTTGGTATGAAAAAAAAAAACCACACGGTGTGCAGTGTGGACAATAATTCGGTGTAAAATTCCCAAAATCTGGTTGTTTGAGACTCTGTGGTATCTAGTGAAGATTCAATTTGGTCCAATACAATTTCAGAATTGAAGAAAAAAAATGTTTTCTTTTTAAAACTTGTCATTTGACTTCATGCAGAACGTTCAATACATAAACTGCCACTTTTCCATTTATTCAAAAAGCGCAGCTGATAGAGGAGCACGGTGAGGCAGAATAATGACAGAAAATGGTTCATTTTCATCAGCGTAAGTGCAGGACTCTCAAAGAGCTGGAGGACAACATGAAGCAGATGCTTGGGAAGTGGAATTCCTGTGATGCTGCAGATGAAAATAACTGCAGTGGGTCATGGAAAATTTTCATTTTAATACAAATCTCTGTTGCAGGAAAATAGGTTCTGATTCCACAAAGAGGCGTTAATTTGCAATTACGTGAGTTTGTTCAAGTGGGAGAGGTTTTGGCTGTTAGGAAAATTCAATGGTTTTCAGTATTTTGGGAAGTCAATGGAAAACTTTTTATTTTAAAGAATTTTTCTGTAGGACTCTGGGTCAAACATCGCTTCTTCACTTCCTGTTTTTATTTTCAGATTTTTAAAAACAGCATTATAATCAGTTTTATTGTTTCTTTACTGGTTTTTTTTTCCTGACTCTGGTTTTCATGATGAGAGACTTGCAGGGCCAAGCCAAATAAAATAATAATTATAAATTAATGCTTTTATATATAAAACAAAACAACTGAATTTTCATGTAGAAATAAAAGTAAAACTAAAGTTTTAAAGTGACAATCTGTAGTTTTTACCATTAATCCCTGGAAAAATCCATTGAAAATGTTGTTGAAAATGAATAAAATGATGCCCAGTTGAAAAGTATTGGTGACCTCGTAACATATAACCATAAAAATCAGGTCTAAAATCATGGGGCGCGAGTCTAAGTCTCTGGGGGACGCCAGATTAGACGCCATGTTTCCTTCTATGTGAGCCGGCTCGGGGTCCTGCGTCAGCTGATGACATCACACTAGATGATTGGCTGGACGTATGACTTACGGAAATTACATTTAGAAGATAAGAAACATGAATTTAATAACAAAACTGCTAAACAAACAAAATCGAAAAAGAGATTCAATATATTTTGGCCAAGTGGTATTGCCGTAGTGTGATGTCATCGGCAGGCGCAGGACCCCGAGCAGATCCGGAACCTAGCATCAGCATTGCATTCTCTCCATGGAATTAACTGAAGGACTATCAAAGTCTGTGGAGTCACGCCGAGGTCGCATGTTTTCTGCTCTAAAGGTAACATTTACTGTAATGCTTTTTTTACACTAGCGACAGTCACGGCAATATGGTGTAAAACTACCCTGAAATGTATGTACTGCCCCCTATCGCCAGGAAACGACACAATAGCTACGTTAACATTCGCCAAATTTCCCCAATCCGATTCAAATCTTGGTTGATCGGAAATCCCAAATCTCTGTTTACATGGACGCTAACTGAAATGATCCGATCATGCCGTGAGTATCCATGCACCAAGCATTCAGTCAGATTAACTAAGTTGAGCATGCGCAGAGTTGTCTTTCCCGGAAAAATAATTGTAAACAAACGCCATCTTGTCCGCACGTCTTTTCCCTCACATTTTATTTTCTTATTCTTTAGCTTCGGTGAATTCCTGCTTCCTGCATCTTTAGATGCACTTGAGTGTATAACTCTGCATTTCTAACCCTTCGGCCATCGAGACGTTCAATAATATTGAGCTCCCGTAGTGTTTCCAGTAAAAAAAACAAACCACTTCTGTTTCTCACCCGCCATGTTTTCCACTTGTCCTGGGCGTCTGCAAAGGCGGAAAGACGTCACGCTGAAGTTGCACACATGTGCACTGGGCATTATTTTACTCCAACAATCCGAATAGGTGTGTACATAGTCAATCTGAATGATGATTGGACAAAACCACCTCTCTCAGTCACATGAAATTTCATTCCGATCGGGCCGTATCGGGTCAAAAATATTCTGACTGACATGTTTACATGAAGAATTTTTGATCTGATAGGGCGTTCATTCTGATTACTTGTGTAGCTAGTGTCACTTTAACATTTAGTCAGTAGCTTATGACACAAAATTGTAAGAAAAACAGCAAATTTTTATTAGTTTTATTATAGTGTGTGTGATACTGTTGTGTATGTTTAAACTTGATAAATTGCTACGTGCAACTAAGGAAGAAGATGAGGGCCACTGAAAAGAAAAAAGGAAAGGAAACGAATTCTGAGAATAATGTCAGAATTCCTTTTCTTTATTTTTTCTTTTCAGTGGCCCTCATCTTCTTCCGTATCCATCTCATACTTACATCTGAATTGGTTCAACTTCATCATCTGTTAGTAATCTTTCACAGCTGTTTTGTAGATTACCGTCCCCTCCCAATGCTTTCCCACATTTTCTTAGAACCAAATCGGAGAGGATTGCAGAAGAATTTCAGACTTTCACAACATTTCTCTGACTAATTTGAGAAAAAACTATGTCTAGCAATATTAAAAATTCCTGCAACTGAGAACTCTCAGGAATGTTTTCAGATGTTTAGAAAATGTTTTTGTGACTTCTGGTTGTAATTGGGAGCCAACATTCCAAACTTTCTCAGTAAAGCATTGGAGTGTTTTTTAAGCTTCATGAGACTGAAATAAAGCTTTATGAACACGTTACTCACACGGTCGCGCTGGCCATTCAAAACAATCACATGTATGTAAAGTGAATGCACTTTCAACACGTCTCCCAGCGTCATTTCAAGTGGCAACAGGAACATTTGCCACCATGTGCAGACAGATGGCTGCACGGATAAGTAAATGTGTTTTTTGTATGATGGAGGGTTGGATGGCGGTGTGTAGGCAGGATGATGAGGCTTTAGTCAGTGGGTAGAGGCTGAGGTCGCTGCTGTTTGAGCTGCAGTCTCCCTCCAGTACCTCAACCCATTTGTTTCTGACAGATTGACACAGGGTGGTGTGTGTGTGTGTGTGGTAAGCAGAGCCACGGGGCTGAGGCGGAGGTGTTGATCAGTGAACTGAAGCTCTGTGACTCATCTCTGACTACAACCAGCTCTGCTGATCACATGACAGTGACTCTGCTGTAAGATCCACAGATAGATATCATCAAGGGCGAGCCCCTATCTGATCCCCGACGCTGCTCGCTGCATGGTGCGTATTTGCATATACTTGACACGAGTTCAGATGGATACTGCTCCGTATGATATCCTGTGTTCTTCATGTCAGCTCATGCAGAGGGAAGTCTTTGAGGGCTTTTAGATGTCTTAATCCTGAAGCATGAACTCTTCAACAGTTTTTAATCCTTTATAATCCAAAATGTTTGTGTGATTGTGCTGTGCATCGTGGCATTACTCCAAACCTGCATGCAAACACGTATCCCACAGTTACAGCTCTATTTGCCAAAACACACACTATCGTCATCGTATTTTTATCATTTGTGTGACTGAATGAATCAGTGTTTTCAGAAAACAGGGAAATGTTTTATTAACCTGCCTCTCCATTGATATATTCAATAAGCAAGAAAATTAACGAGGGGTGGGTCCAAATCCAGGAGCTGCATCCTTCAGAGTTTGCATTTGAAGGCCCATTATGTCACAGGGAAGCGACAAAACTGTCCGGATTGGAAGGATGCTCAAAACGCTTCCATCTTCTCCCCATCCTTACTGGCACAGGCCATCCCAGGAGTCGTTGCAGGCTGAACTGGAGACTTTCAAGTAACACCTTACAATAAGGGTTCCTTTATTAACGTTACTTAGTGCATTATTAAGCATTAAGAAACTACCGTAATAAATAAAGTATTAACAACTGCTTAATATTAAAGCAGCAATCCAGAGTTTTCTCCCTCAGGAATTATGTATGATTTTTCAGAAATCCGTAAAAGTGTCTTATCATGTGATATAATTTAAGCAATACGTCTTTTTTTTTTGCTAAGCCCGCCCCATGCCCTGTAAAATCCGTGCAATAGGAAACTGAGTGACGACCAGAACTAACCAATAGCGTTAGACTACCGCTTACGCGCTTCAAATTTAAGGAAGAACCTCGGCTGATGCAGCGTTGATGAACTTTTCACGGACAAGTAAGTCTTTAAAATATAAATATATGAAAACACAACATGACATGAGAATAATACTTGTAAAACGTGTTTTAGCTGTTTGTCGGCTACAGAAGCACATTCATAAACAAGAAACGTGCAGTCGCCATCTTAAATTATCGAGTCAACCAACTATTGGTGTGATACGCTTGTCGGCCACTAGATGGTGCCATCAGATAAAGAAATACTCCAGAGAGCTACTTTAATGTTAATTTTAAGTAAAGGCTGGTTTATACTCAGTCCGTTTGCATGAAACGGACGCACGCACCGCCATTTTGCGTCAGTGCAAGGGCTCTCCGACTGGCTCGCGGAGGGTGACGGAGACATGCCCCAAATTTTAAACATCCGTCGAAAGTGACGGAGACCGCAAGCTTGTGATTGGTCAGGACGACGCTTCCTGTAACTTCGTCACCAGCACCGCCGTTGCTCCGTTAATAAGTAAAAAAATATTTAGCGGCAGACCCAGAATAGATTGAAGAACGCATCCCGGAAAAGTCCGAAAATATGAACGTTTATTCACCCGTGACTGAAGGAGTACAAAATACGGAGCAAACGTGGATGGAAACGACGGGAAACGTGGGTTTAGAGGTGGCGACTGGATGAAGAGGTGGAGGAGAATGAAGGACATATTAGTCCGTGTTAAAAAGTCTCTGAAATACATTAAAACAATGTAAAAACATGAGTAAATACACTATCGTGAACCGGATACATGAGTGTCATGGTGGCAGGATATCACAGAATAGTGCTACGCCCTCTGTTGTCCTGGTGGGGAATTGCTTTGCAACACTCCGCTGCCTGAACAGAAGTTCGAATGTGAAAACCTTTCCGACGCTCCGTGTGCGTCTCTCCGTTGCGGAGCTCACAGAGAGTATAAACCAGGCTAAATGCATTACTAAACAGAGCCCCCCCCCCGCAGCCTTTTGTCCTACCCTTAAGGACACTAAATAGTTACCAATATAGCGAACATAATTAAAGGGATCCTTTGTTTATTAATGCTTAATAATGCACTAGGTAATGTTAATAAAGGGACCCTTATTGTAAAGTGTTACTGACTTTTATTCTTGAATGATGACAACTGTGCAAAGACCTAGTTAGGGCGTCCTACAGACGTGGTCTAGACCAGGGGTTCCCAAAATGTTTTCTTTGAGGACCCCCTTTCTCGTGTCCAAGACAAGCCAGGACCCAAACCCAACTCCTACACGCAAAAACACATTAAATGTGATCATTTACAAACTTTCTACAGACATACTGAGTTATAACTTTTATATGGAGTTCTGATTATACTGTAGGGTGTGTTATTGGGATTTTATAAATGAAATTTTTACAAATAAAATCTTGCTAACCTCACAACCTCAGCAAAGACAACATTTTGGGGACCCCCTGCAATCTTGTGGGGACCCCCCCCCCCCCAATTTGGGAACCCCTGGTCTAGACTGACGGACTCAATATACACATGACCTGCACATCCATGCAACATTAACTGTTTGCAGGGAAGTGGGAGAGGATTGCTGTTTTAGATGTTAGCTTATTAATATTTGGCGGGGTAAAAAAAATTACGCACCTCACTGGAACACGTCTCACTTCCTGTCTGACTCATTTAATTTCTTTAACGTCATGAAAATCTGCACGCGGCGTCCGGAGACAAGACACCAAGCGGAAACTTTCTGGAGTTGAGGTGTTTGGGAGCTGCTGCCTGTTAGCCATTTTGTGAGGCTTTTTAGAGATTGTTTTTAATTGAAATACTCCCAAACTTACCTTGCTGCTTAATTTTAATGTTTAGTTTATTAATTTTTTGCCTGAATGTCAACTTTACTCATATTTTTAATACATCTGCAGTGGTCTCTAGTAGGAATGAATGCCTTGTAAGACGTTCTCTGGGGGAAAAAGCTCCAGTGCACCTGTTTCAGGACGTAGAATTCAGCTGCAGGAGAAAGTGACAGAACACGGCAGGACTTGGAGTTTTATTTCCTGATATGTGGACATCTCTCCTCTGATTGGCTAACAGCAACACGACTCTACCACTGACTCTGTTTGCTCTGCAACGTTAATGTTTTATCTCCACAAATAACACAAGCCTGGAGGAGTTCTGCTGTGTGGTGGAGTTGCTAATGCTAACGGTTAGCGTCTACTAGCCCAGACGTTCTCTGCTGTTTCCTGGACGCTAAACCAACAACAGCCTTCCTCGTCGTGAGTCCAGATGGGTGAGTCCATGAATGTTAAGTGACAGTGTGACGTAGATCTGTCAGGATTTTCTAATCCTAGAGTTTCAACCGTCTATTTTCTATCAAAAGCTAATGCAGGAGATAGGTGGAGGAGACTTTTTCATGTTCAGCCTGCAGTTGGGTAGACAGATCTATCCTGAGCTTGCACACCTTGGTTCTTTTTAGCTTTTCTTTCTTTTGTTCTAACAAAAATCCTCATGTTGATGGTCTCCTATCCTTCTGTAGACTTCATGCCTCTTTAACAACTCACACTAACAGTTCTGTTGGCACAAGCAGAGGTGCTGAAGCGTCTGACCTTTTGACGGTTGGATGTCCAAAGTGCCCTTTTAAGTGAACTTTATAAAGGATCACCCTTAACGACAACTAAAAGACAACTGCAACGTTCTTGTTGTTTGATGTTTTATGCAGACATCATTGTTTGTCATTAATAGTTGGTTTACACTTCCTTAGCAGCCTGACCTGTCAGGTATTGACGACTCTTAAGCTGCTGCAAACATAAATAAGATATTGCAATAGCCTTCTGGAAAGCCCTGCAGCAAATAATAGTGTATAAATAAAAGTAGCATATGGGGAAGAAAAGATTCTTCTGTGGTATATTTCCCCAGAATGTTTTTAAGTTTTCCTTCACTGTTTTTGCATAAGTAGCACTTACTTAACTACAAATTACCCGTCACTGCTCTGCTTGTGCACGACACACTTGTCATGTGCTGCAAAAGAAGAACATTGTATGTGCCATCACAATAATTATGGGTAATAAGGTTATTATTATTTTTTTTTCCAGCACATGTGTGCAGGAGGAACCTGAGGTAAAGAAGTGTCGTTTTATCTCAACCTGTTGCAGGTAAAAAAACACATTTTTTGTTCGGTCTAAGTGCACTTTTTGAAATAAAATGCATAAATAGAAGCTTTCAGCTTCTCCAGCTGTCATCCTGAACCAGAGTCTGTGCAAAAATGTGTCAGAAAAGTTGAAAAGCAATGAAACCTAATTTTCCTGCCTATTAAACTCCTACAGGGTGTGAGCGTCAGGAAAGATCAAGTGATGCTTTGTCCTAATATCTGCATATTTACCCTAAATAAACAGCTCATAAAAATCAATTGTTTTACCAGAAAAGGCCGGGGTTAGCAGCTCCTGCAGGACCTGCAGCTTTATGGCAGCCTAATATAAAACGTTAGTGAAAAATGCTGTTTGTGTCGAGGCATGAGTCGATTGGACACATTTGATTTCCTGTAGCTGTAATAGTGTGGCTTCTTGTCCCAGACCACTTCTGAATTTTTCATGAGGAACTGGATCTAAATATCTTCGCAGCACATAGCGAAGGTATTTAGACTGATAGATGCGCTCGTGTAATCTGGTTGTCAAGAACGCAGGTTAGCAGGCGGTGCGGGACGGAGCGCTCGGCGTGCTTTTATTTAGGCTGACAGTGAGTTGTTTTGAGGCAACTTCTAGAGTTTTATTGGTGAACTTTTCTATACAAGGTGCACCAATGTTAGAGGGAATGGGCTGATGTGAATAAAAATCTTTCCCTAGAGCGATCAGGATGTTCGTCAATGGTCCTGAACCTGAAAAGGTCACTCTAAAGAGGCTTAAACGTGCCTCTTTGCTGATCCTCCCCAACCCGTCTGGATGAGTTAGAACATTTGTATTAATGAATAAATGCATAAAAATTAGAAAAGCCTACAAGGTGAAAGTGTGCCAAGGCTGTAGGATTATTTCTAAGAGGATCAAAGACTCAGATGCTTTGACCAATGATAAAATACTTGGCTACTGGCTGCAGTTCTTTAATATCAGAGTCCAGAGTCAGGTTGCATGGGGCGAAGGTGGCAGAGGAGTTAAGTGCCCGCTCTAGAACTGGAGGGTTGCAGGTTTGTGCCCCGCTCAGTCTGTCACAGTCATTGTGTCCTTGAGCAAGACACTTGACCCTTGTTAGCTGCTGGTGGTGGTCGGAGGGAGCGGTGGCGTCTGTGTTTGGCAGGTTTGCCTCTGCCAGTGTGCCCCAGGGCAGCTGTGGCTACACTGTAGCTCATCAACACCAGCGTGTGAATGCGTGGGTGAATTACTGGTTGTGTTGTAAAGTGCTTTGGGGGGTTGTCAAACTCTAGAAGGCACTATTAACACAGGCCATTTACCTTTTCTCAAGTTTTAGCATTAGTTCTTTGGTTCCTTGTAAAATCCAGAACAGAATTTCCATTTTTTACTGCTATAATACAAAGCTCTCATCGTCTTTTATTCATATTTATTATTCCATATGTCTATAACAGAGCTCTTCACTCTCTACTGAGGTTCCAGAAGATTTTAAAAGTACAATTGGAGGGGGTGTAAAGAGTCAGTCTCCACCTATGACTAGGCTTCAGACGGTCTTATAAAAATAAATCTTATATATGCTGTAGGTATACGATAGCATCTATAAGGAACTGAACATGATGAATTCTTATAAATGTGTTAGAGTTTCCAGTCTGACCCTTATTTTCAGTAACTCCTGTTTTAAAATTGCTCTATTGGCTCCACATAAGTTTCAGGATTGATTTTAGGATTATTTTGATGGTTTTTAAATGTCTCGGCGGTCTTGGGCCTTTAACTCACGAAACCCAGTTGACCCTGAGGTCCTCTGGCCCTGATCTAACGGTCCCGAGAGTTAGAACACACACTGATGGAGAGGCTTTGCCACCATTAGGGCTCGTGTCTGCTGGAGCACCTAAGGGTTGCAGAGAATGTTGATGTTTAGGAGTAGGCTCAATACCCATTTTTTAGCACTATTACCTCACAGCAAGAAGGCTGCAGGTTTGAATCCCAGCTGCTGCCTTTGTGCACAGAGTTGGTGTGTTTTCCCTGTGCATGTGTGGGTTTTCTGCAGGTACTCTAGTTTCCCCCTACAGGCCAACAACCTGCGTGTTATGTTGATTGCTGGAGTTAGGCACCAGCTCCCCGCTACCCTACTGAAGAATATATGGTTCACAGGGTGTAGGTGGTGCCCGGGTTGCAGGTTTGCTCAGTCTGCCACAGTCACAGTGTCCTTAGGCAAGACACTTTACCTGCCTTGCCTGCTGGTGGTGGTTGGAGGGAACCGGTGGGACCTAGTGTTTGGCAGCCCCAACCCAAACAGTATGATTAACGGAGCTCGGAGAACATGTGCTCATAAGGTGAGGTTAGCTAAAGTTAGCTATCTCATCATAGCAGAAGAAAGAGGACCACCCACCATTTTTTATGCAGCTTAAAATGTCAAACGAAGTTGGAAGTTGTTCCGGCTACGACTGTAATTCTCTTCTTGCATGCTTCACATGTTGCACTGTGGTTTTGTCAACTAAGTAGTAGTGTATGTTTACAGAGACAGAGGGCTAGGCTGGCATTTTTTCTATCATTTTAAATCTGGTTAATTTGATTGGCTGGACTGCAGCTCTCTCTCTCTCTCTCTCTCTCTCTCTCTCTCTCTCTCACACACACACACACACACACACACACACACACTAGCCTGCACAGAGACATCTCCATTTGTTAATACGGGTGAGTGAAATGACTTAAAAGTGGGCAACTTTGAAACAATAAAGTTGATATAGAATAAAATATCAAGTCTTTTCAAGTAAACAGGCTCAAGTCAAGTCCCATGTCACTAGGGTATAAGTCCAAGTCAGGAGACATTTTTTCAAGTCAAGTCTAAAGCCATAAAATGAATGACTCAAGTCTGACCAGAGCATGTTAGTGTTGTTTTTTTAATACTTAACGCTGGTCTCTTTCTAATCAAACAATTCAAAGTAAAGAAAGTTAGGATTAGCTTTGGTTATTCCGGCTCACCCCTTTAGTTATGCTGCTAGAGGCTTAGACTGCTGGAGGACGTACTGACCTCATTCCCTCACTCTTCTGGGTTCTTTCTCTGGTCCTGTTATGAATTTCCCTTCCAACTGTCCCACTGCCACTCCATGCATGCTTAGGTTTAGAATTAGACTAATCAAACTTGAAGTCGGTTGAATAACATTTGAAGTTTTAGTATTTTCTGACATGATGACGTTCTGTTTTGTTTACACAGAAGGTGTTTGTATCATGAGGTCAGTGCTCTTGTACATGCTAGTGAGTACCGTTCAAAGGGAAAGGGTGTTTCTGCCCCTGATAAGAAGAAAGGTGTGAGTAATTGTCACCTTGTAAACAATTCACTTGTCCACCGTTATCAGGAAACAGCTTGTAATTGTCAGGAAAACAGTTTGAGAGACAGTTGGCCAACCGTAACTGCAGAATGATCTGTTGGGTATTAAAAGGCCTGTGAAAGCCTCTTTCCCAGGATGCTGATTCATGTTCTGTCACATTTTTTCTCCCTGTGGGGAAAAACGAAAGATAAAAACAGTGTTTTCCTTTTTTCCCCCTATGCAATATTGAAACCCTAATTTACAAATTTCCTTTATCACGTTCATCCTGATTACGGCAAAGGATGTGTCTGATTGAACTGCATCACGAGCAACACGTGTTTGTAAAACACAGGAAAAAAAGTTCCTACAGACGTTAATTTAGAGAAGCTGTGAGTTTTTAACATTAGGGAAACCAATTAGTGCCAAACGTCCCATTTTCCGTACCGCTACAAGTTTATGACATGAAACATAACCATTATAATGAATTAGGGACAACTCTGCTGTGACTTCATGCTGTGCTAAGTGCAAGTTTATTTTTTACTGCTCTATTAATCAGTGTGAGACAGAAGCCTGTGCTTGGAGGACAGTGTTGGGCAAGTTACTTCAAAACTGTAATGCATTATTTATTACTTGTTACTCTCATTTTAAAGTAATTCATTACATTACAATATTACTGATTTTAAAATGTAAGGCATTACATTACTTTTGCATTACTTTAAGTTACTCTCACCAAAATAATATGGATTTGGGAATCTAAATGTAGCTCATGACGCTCAATTAGCTCATTAGACATCCAGTAGAAGGTGATGTGTTACATAACTGGGCTAGGGGTTGTGGTTAAAACAGTCAAACATAATTAACAGTTCTTTAGATGTAGCACATAAAGTGCATTTGACTACAATGTTCTTCATATCCTCATTTTTCACAAACTTAAAGTAACGGGCGTATGCCCATCTGGAGAATGTTCTATCTAACGTTAGATCAGCTGCAGGTTCACTCATCTCTGCTCTGTCTGACTACAGGAAGTGAAACATTTGCGTGAACATTCCTCTTCTGCTGATATTGTGTAGCCTAGAAATCTAGACACACTGTAGCAGAAGCAGAAAGATTTTGCCCTGCAGGTCTTTCTGATCACCTCCATCAGGGCTGGGTTATGATTGCCCCTGGGCATGAAAGTGGCCAAAGCTGGCCAGGACCCCCAGAAAATTATTTTTTATTAAATAAATCCAACAACATATTGTATGCTGCTAGCTTAAATTAATTGAGTGTGTGTGTGGTGGTGGTGTGTGTGTGTGTGCGGGGGTGGGGGCTGCTCCACCCTGTATTTTGCCTTGGTCCCCAAATGCCTGGATACGGCCCTGGGTGTGGAACTGAGTAGTGACCCCAAAAAACAACTCCAGTACTGCAAACACCTGCCTAGTATGAAATAGATCAGCTGCAAGATGAAAAATTAATATCGATTTTCTCTTTACCTGTGAAAGATAATTTACTCTAAGGGGATAAGGATGAATACATAATGAGAGCAGTTACAGTGATGCCAAATGACCTACTTCTTTAAGACAGAAGCAATGTTTTCTGCTTTGTTGCCATGAAAAATCATTACTGGGAAGACGAGTGGAAGGCTTTTGAAAAAGAGAGATAATTAGGCTACAAGTCTTGGCAAATTATGTATTTTCTTAGTCCAGGGAGGCTTTAAGCTGTTGATTGTGTTTGTTGCTTGATTGCCCAACATGTTTTCTGCCATCATCGCCTCTGCTGGAAAATCAGCTTCAAGCATCTAAACTCAGACCCTCTGAATGTCTTATCGACCGTATTTGCTCTTTGTTGGTCTTTGGTCAGCTCCAAGTCTAGATTAATGCCACGCTAACCTTCTGTTTTTAACTTAAAAAAGAAATTAAAGCTGTTTTTTTATTGCTCTTTATTTTACGATCAACTGCTTTACAAACTTTCACGAGACTCAGCTTCATATTTTTAGTCTTCTCTTTCTGAAAAGCAGACAAACAAATGTCATTCCTGTCATTACTCATCCGCCGCCTGGCGTTCGTCTTGTCTGAGGAATAAGGGCTATAAACAGCAGCCGCCGCGGCTATTGGTCATGTGGAATGGCAACAAGACAGCTGCTGAAATTGTTTTTCTTTGAGTATGTTGTTTTGGTTCAGAACTCAACGTCTAATCGAGCAGAAGGATATAAAACTGACAACCGAGAATTAATAGCAAGCTAAAGTCTGATTACAGGCACTTGTAAGAGTGGAAATCATAGTCGTGTAGGGGAACCCATCCATCCATCTACTGTCTATACTCGCTTGATCCGGCTCATGGTTGCAGGGAGCCGTGTGTCCCCAGTGGTCAGTAGGTGAGAGGTGGGGTTATCCCTGGACGAGTCATTAGTTCATCACAGTGCCGTTTAGAGAAAAGCAACCATGTATAAACTGTCATGTTTAGTTTCCTGACCCAGGACATTCAGAATCCACACAGGAGGCAGGATTAAATAAAGAAACAATATTTATTATAAAGGAAACTAAGGGAGCGCCGTGAGGCGTGGATCGGTTCAGGCTCGTGATGAGGCCGTCTGGAAACAGAGGATAATTAGCAGCTTGCAGGATACTGGGAAAAAGATGGAGCTGAGGCTTACAGGTTTGGAAGGAGGCTTTGAGCTTGAGAGGGAGGTGGAGGCCAGGCTCGAGAGTCTTTCCAGGAGGGGGTGAGAGTGCGAGGTGCGTGATGGAGAGCGGGTCGGTCTGGCTGAGCAGGGTGAGACGTGGTCCAGAGATGATGTCCGTAGAGTTATGACTGGAGAGAGGAACGTGGCGAGAGTAACCGAGGAACAGGAAGAGGGGTTAAGGACTCGAAGAACTAGAGACTAGAGAGTGCATAAGAGATTCAAGACTCGAGAGGTGGGCAAGTGATCTCAGGTTGAGTAATTCCCAAAATGAGTAATCATCCGGTGAGGTGGTGTTGTCTCCCTGCTCCTTTTAAGCTCAAGCCGGTTGATGCCCGCTTCTCGACACCACCCACCTGCAATTAAGCCCTCTCACACCTGGGTTAGGAAGGAACCACTCACCTCACACCA
Source organism: Aphyosemion australe (assembly GCA_006937985.1). Lineage (NCBI taxonomy): Eukaryota > Metazoa > Chordata > Actinopteri > Cyprinodontiformes > Nothobranchiidae > Aphyosemion > Aphyosemion australe. Next base: position 164,519 of record SSNS01000370.1, read on the forward strand.
TGACATAGACACGCTCACAGCTGCATGTTTTTAGTCTGCAAAGAAAACCTGGAATAACTCACATGGATGGTGAGAATGTGCAAATTCTCCAAAGAAAGGTGGAGGCTTTTTATTAAAAAAACAGCTTTTATAGAGTTAATCTGGCAAAGATGAGTCATTGGCATGGCTGCTGCACAAGTCCAGAGTTTCCTCCCAATGTGACCTGCATAAAGACACGCGGTGTAGCCAGACAGTGTAAGTCCCCGTCTCTGACACAACCCTAAACTTACAGAAACAGAGATTTCCTCTCACCTTCTGCTTCCACACTCCTGAGAGGAAGATTGACTGTTCTGACAGGTGGTGCTTTTTTAGAGGATTTTGCCTCGCAAAGAGCCAGACACTGACAATCATGTCGAGTAGTCACTCTCAGGTCTACGCCAAAGTTGTCAGTCTTACTCTCAAGAATAAAGACCACGTGCGGCCACTTCTGTCGAATAAAATAGGCTCCGGAGGCTTGTGATGGACAGGATCAAGCATGAGCCGAGGCTTTGTACTCTCTGGGAGTCTACATATTTGCTTAATTTCTTTTAGATCCCACCTGCCACTGCATTAAAAGGACAATGTCAGCCTTGTGGAACAAGTAGGGCACTCAATTACCCTCAAAGGACTTCAACAAAGATTTATTGAAGTACGTCCATTAAATTGACATCCCACATCCGTAGGACAATGAGACAGTTCAGTACTTCATCTCCACATGAACTCGACAGAAAGTGAACCACGGCCAATAACTGCCTGAGGGAGCCACTTTCAGTGCCTGGGAATAGGTCATAGGTGTCGTACGACTTCCAAGACAAAGCTCTCACTCAGAGAACTTAAATGAAAGTTTCTGTGGATCACGTATTGGACATGATTCATCCCTGACAAACGCAGCATTTGTGATCACAGGAACGTGTCGAACATCAACAAAACAAACAAGGACAAAGCGTGTCCAGTTTTACAAAATTCACGTCCATTTGAGAGACCAGTAGGGATGTGACGTTCATGAATGAATCGAATCTTTTGAGCGGCTCTTCAAAGTGAACGATGAGAGCTGAATCCTTGTAGAGGACCGTTCATCTTGTCTTCCAGTAACGACCCCCCATCTCACGGACATCGGCGAAACGCTAAACAGCCCCCCAGCCCTCCTGTTCACATAAAAATTGCTCCGCTTCGTTTTAAAGAGCCAGTCTTTTGAACGGCTCTTTGAGGCAAACGGCTCTCGAATGAACGACTCCTTTCAAAGAGTCATAAGTCAGATTGAGCTACATTAATTTTTTTTCTTCTTTTCCTCATAATGTATTCACTAAACAAATGTATTTTATACCCTGTTCACACTTAGCCGGGTATCTCCCAAAACGAAGATATTAAAACGATTCGGCCTGTCATCCACACGAAAACGCAAATTTACAAAAACGAATCTCTTTTTAAACTCCGGACAAAGTTAAGATTTGTGTTTTCTCTGTTTTCAGTGTTTCCGTGTGGACAGAAATAACCGAAGTTTTAGGTTTCACAACGTTACTGTCTGCGACAAAAATGCTGACGTCCCATGTATGACCTGTGTTTACGCTACAACATGGACGCCCTCAGAGCTGTGCTCGCGTTATCAATCGTCCAAGCGCTTTTTGACGCTTGTTAACTTTATACTCCAAAACTACATTTAAGAGCAATTCTACCTCCTTATTGGTGCACTCAAGCGAGCTAGGCGCCATGTTTCATGTTTTGTTGAAGCTGAGCAGGAAGACGAAATGGATAGGATTCGGTGGAACTACTGCCCCCTACAGGTCACCTACGAATGTGTTTAAAAATGCACTTATGCGGTTACGTGTGGATGGAGTTTTTTCGAAAAGCGAGGTGGTGTGGACGCTATTTTTTGGGAGGGTGGATATTCATGTTTTTTAAAGGAGTCATCAGCTGAAATCTTCACTTTTCCACTTGAAAAAATGTCAATAATGGCTTCCTAATGATTTTTCACTGGCTGAGAAGCCGATATTTAACATTGACGCGTTTGTTTAATCTTGCCTTCTTCAACCAGCTCACATGCACCCCACGAGCACGCGCACTCCAACACGAGAACTTGAGCTCTGGCCGTATATGCTGACACAGAGGTCGAATATAAACAAATACGAACCAGCAGCGAACAAACCAGCACAACAAAGCTCATTTCATAACGTGAAACGCATAAATGATGTCTTACCGTTGACGACTCATGTTATAATCCGTGTTATGGGAGACAAAACTCCGATCGGTTTGTGTATTCCATCTTTACAACAGCATAAGCGCAGATGCCTGGCTGTTAGCTTGCTTTGTCCCAACTCAACAACAAGCGAGGGCGCCATTACGCACGAGGCGAGGCGAGGGCTCGTAAATACACGGTTGGATCCCGTAGGTCACTGCCAGGTCGGGTTCAGTTATAACTTTTGTTATTTTGGAGCAAGGTGCTGAAGCTGCTTCCTGCTTCCTTCCACCAATCAATGCGCTCCTCGGTCTCGCGCGCATCCGAGACAGATGAAATATCGCATGTGATCTCGCGAGAAAATATGCCCTTCACAATAAAGGATATAAAAAATCACATTTTTTATTTATTTTTCCAATACATTTATTTAAATGGTCTAAAAGACTATAACAGGATGTAGATATCCACGGTATTATAGGTGATGACTCCTTTAAAAAAAACAGCTACGTGTGGACAGGGCCTAAGTCATAAGTAAAACTTTTGATTATGATTTATGGTTTAATTTATGGTTTCATGTACACATAATCTGAATAATAGTTTGAAAAACACCTGAATTTCTTATTATTCCACTTCTTAGTTCTTAGGTTCTCCATTTCTTTGCCTGGATTCTGGATACATTCATGAGTTATAGCTTTGATGCAAGGATCATTTCATCTGAGTTCATGCATTCATTTAAATGTTTGTCTTTTTAAATTGGACAAAATGTAGATGAGACACAAAAGTCACATTTCAGTTTCCAGTTGAAAATCATCACCTGTCACATAATAAAAAAGGTCAAATCTAAAAACAGGGTGGTTAGACTTTTGAAATTTCACAGAATAAACTCACAAGGTCATATTCTTCATCCCACAATAAAAATCCTCTCTAAAAATTAACATCGGGACCAATTTTTTGATTGTCAGGGTTCCAGGCATCCCATGTCCATTTTCCCCCATTGCTCTCCTCCTCTGCTCTTTTCTGCTGTTCCCTGTTTTTCTTTGGTAGATTAGTGGGCTCCAAGGCAGTTTTCAGGGCTCATTTCTGATTGGTGCATTGTTCCTTTGGATCTCAACCAGCCCCATATGGAGCTACTCAGCAATCACCCTCCCCTGCTTTAAAAAAGGAAAATTTAAGAATTCTACAGAGAAATAATCACAAAGCAGTCTAATGTCTCAATTGTGTTGGAAGGAAGGTTACAGTGAAACACATTTCCTTCTCAGCCGACTGAGGGGTTGTCAGTTTTTCCTCTTTCAAAAAAAACAAAAACTAGTTACTGTTTACAGCCTGTGAGCCTGCAGGGTTGTCGAATCTGCGCCGAGCTAACGCAGCAGCACCGGCACTTGTAATTCGATACTGGCAGGCAGAAAGCTCCAGAGTTGTTTGTTTGTTGAGCGACCCAGAAGTTATTTCTTGTGAAGCCACGGCATCTTTTTGTTTTACTCTAATATCGGGTGAAGCAGGCTAGAGGTTAACGTTGAGCTAACAATGCTAACAGTGATTTAGAAGCAAATAGTCGTCTCTAAAAATATTTCAAGATACTTTTTCAATCACCAACAAGTCGAAATGTGTGTGTGAAGTGAATAATGAGTCAATCATAGTGTTTTACTTCCTTTAATGAGTCATTCAGAACTATAACAGCAAACTAATAGCAAGACGGCAAACAACCACGGCAGAGGCATTCTATTGTAAAGTACCCAAGAGCACTAACACCAGATATGACAATGTATTTATCTACTTATAAACTGTGTATGACTCATCTTTGCTTGTCATCTAGAATCTTCTGGTGCTGATCTGTAACTGGCAACAGCCATAAACTCACAGAACGGCAGTGAAAAAGTCACTTTTTGTTTAGAAAAACGGGCTGCAGTACCCAAATTTGACCACAAGATGTATTTCTTACTTCATTCTTACATATTGCACCTTTAAAGACTGGGTTTAAGTCACACTCTTGTTCCAGCTCTATATAGACACATTAGTGAAACTTGGTTAGCCCTACCCTCTCTCCATCACTGCTCCTCTTCATTTCTCCGTGAGACTCCTGAATCCTGATTGGTCCTTCTGAACCTGGAATGGAATAAATAAAGTAATTTAATTTAGAAAAGGCTTATTTCACAACAAAAAATGCATCTCATGTTTCTTTGCAATGATCAGATTATGGTGCCATTTGGTTCTTTCATTTTTCCTAGCAGATTGGAAATATTCGTGAGATGTTTACATTGGCAGCGGCACAAGAGACCTTTCTTCTGATTGTATACGCCACGGCACTTAAAATAACCGTAGAAACAAAATGCATCAAGTGGTACCAGGCTTGTCTTAGATAATCGGCTCTTTACAGGACACCTGTGATGTGAAGTATCTTCTTTGCTCTTAGCTTGCTGTGTTTGCAATGCAGTACTCCACATGCAAGCAGTTAAGACCAAATGGAATCCAAACGTTAGGCGACGCACAGTCAGCTTCATACCTGGAAATCAAAGATAATGTTTCAGATTTGAGGAGTTTGCAGACACCATGATCGCTCATATTGCCATTTTCCCCCAATCGTTGTGGTGAAAAGTAATATTCCCACACTGACCCAGAGCAGCTTTGCTCTCATAAGTGCAGAGGCAATTTCTTCTCTTATCTCAGAGGCTTAAAGTCTCCCGTCAGATGTGTAAACCCAATGCTCCTTGCATATAGGCATTTATTACCAGCTCATTTAGCTGTGTGAGGCGTGCAGGCTCCACAGATGCATCTGTCACCATCAAATCCACCATATGCCGCTCTCTGTCATCTTAGGGCTGAGTTAGACTTTGAGGAAGACAGCTGAGGGGCTGAATGTTTTGGGCAGTGGTGGGGAAAAAGCTCTGCAGTCTGAAAAGCTTCTGGTCACAATAGGAGGAGTTCCTGTGTAGAACTTTTACAACAGTAGAGACATTTTTCCAAGAGTGATCCGCTTCCCAAAATTAGAAGAAGAAACAATCTTTTATATCGCGCCTCTCAAGATAAAAATCACAAGAACAAAAAATTAAAAATACAAAAGATTAAAAAATAGTGAAAAAGTAAAAATTGTGATAAAAATGTGAGGAAAAGGAAAAAGAAAACGAATATAAGAAAAAGGGTAATCAGTGGATCCTGGGAAAGGCAGAATTGGTAGAAAGAGCAGAATGAAGAGAAGGTAGTGATGAAGAATCAAGCGAAGGTCACGCCAAAGCCAAGCCGAACAGGTGAGGTTTCAGCTGCTGACGGAGACGTATAAACTAGCCTTAAGTCATCTTAAGACTCAGGGGTGAAAATTATTTCCTGATATGTGGACATCTCTCCTCTGATTGGCTAACAGCAACACGACTCTACCACTGACTCTGTTTGCTCTGCAACGTTGATGTTTTATCTCCACTAATAACACAAGCCTGGAGGAGTTCTGCTGTGTGGTGGAGTTGCTAATGCTAACGGTTAGCTTCTACTAGCAGAGATGTTCTCTGCTGTTTCCTGGACGCTAAACCAACAACAGCCTTCCCCGTCGTGAGTCAAGATGGGTGAGTCCATGAATGTTAAGTGACAGTGTGACGTAGATCTGTCAGGATTTTCTAATCCTAGAGTTTCACCTAGAGTCTATTTTCTATCAGAAGCTAAAGCAGGAGATAGGTGGAGGAGACTATTTTCATGTTCAGCCTGCATGAAAACTTCTTTTTTTTAACATAAGACAACAAAAGTTTTAAAAAACAATTAACATTTGGACATAAAAATAAAAGAAAAACAATACACATAATAATAAGTATTCTAAAAAATACCAAGGACAAACTTAGAGTGACCCATTTTAATCAGAAATATTAATTCAAAATGGTTTTTCAGTGAACCACACTTTCAGACTTTTGGGGGGTATTTTAAATATTTTGACTCCTTATGTAAATTTATTTACACATTTCTGTATATTATTTTATAAAAGCTACGAACAACTCCTGATGAAGGTCTTCTGACCGAAAGCTTGGTTAAAAAACTCTACCTGCAGATAGAAGTGTGCGGATTTTTTCCATTTTTATAAAAGCTATGAATAAAATGGTATAAAAATTTACAGTAAAGGGGTAGGGTTAAATAAAAGTGTACTTCTCCTTTTTGACATGAAGGAATTATAAAAATTATGTTTTGTACTTCATGTATATTCTAGGATTTGTTACTTACAATTTTTTGTTGGCATTTGTTTTTTTATTTTATTTTATTACTATCTTTTTGTTTTTATTTTTGTATATTGTTTCATAATTGAAATAAAGAGAAACAAATAAAGACAGATTCCATTTCCACATAATAATAATAATAATAATAATAATAATAATAATAATAATAATAATAATAATAATAATAATAATAATAATATCTCATTATTGGGTTTCTATTCATCAGTTTCACAAATATTTTAGAAGGTTAGGGTAAAATAGTTTTAGTTTTTCTTGATTTGGTTTCTGTTGGGAGTTTTATTTAAATTTTGTAATTGTTTTTTTAAAACGATTTTACTCCAGATTTCTTCCAAGGTCCAAAAACCTGAATAATGATGTAAATTGACCTGAAGCAATGCCTCACATCATCTAAAATATGTGCATAAATGTTTTACTGAGGAATTTATTTAGCTGTATTTTTTTATTTCAGAGGCTTTGCCCTCACTAAAAGTTTCACATTGCTTAAACTCAGTTTAAAGTTCGGCTGAAGAAAAGTACAGAAAGTTCTTATCGTCCTGCTCAGACCACTTTAGTAATAAAAGAATAAAACCAAATGGAAATTCACCATGCCTACAGCAGAGACGGGTCGGAGCAGAGTTATTCTAACTGTCTGAATTCACAACACATTTCAGTTCGGCTGTTGATGAGAGATCTGATAGGAGCTTCTCTTTAAATGGGGGGGTGATAAGAGTTCACTGAGTCATGGAGGGGTGAAACACAGGGCAGCACCAGTGCTTTCCACCCAGAGAGAAGATTAAACTCCTCTGTGTCAATATTAAAGGCTCATCTGAAGGTTTTGGAACAATTGGCACAGCCGACTGTAAAATTTCATCACGGCATTCTGGGAAAAATAAGGTTACAGCTTTCCTATTGTCTCCCTGCAGCTGTGGGTATCTGGTTGCACGTCTGGCAGACACATCCAGCCTCAGCCTGCAGAATGAGCAGGTGTTTAAAGACTCTTGATCCAGCGGGAGAAAAACATCCCCATGTTTTTACATACTGATTGTTTTTATGAGCCAGTATTTTTGGGTAACGGCCTTTATTGCTTTGTTTTCATGTGAATCCTGATGATGTAAAACAGAATTTATTCTAATTAGATAAAAACAAACAAAACAAGAGGATTCTTCCTTTTTCTCAGCCGAAACCCTTAAAAAAAGCACAGTTTTGGTAGTTTAGGGTGAGTCCTGCAGCCTCCTGTTGGCTGAACTGTGAGGAATGTATCACTGGCCACTGAGATTGTGTTACACCAGAGGAGGATCACATGTAGGGCAGGATGGCCACTATGAAAGGGCTCCGGTCATCTGCAGGCAGAAAGTCCCCAGCAACAACATTCCCTTAGGGGAGGTTGTTGGCAGGCTAATGCAACAGAATGAAGGCTCTTGTGTCCCAACTGTTGCTGTACAGTACATGTGATTATGCTGGATAATGGGACAGTGTCTCCCAGTCCTGGCTCCCTGCACGACCACAGCCGATTCAAAGTGATGGCTGATTAACTGGCTTCTGCTGAAGATAGCGCAATCATTTCAATCAGGTGATTTTAGGCTTTTAAAAGATGAAGGGCAGCGGGTTTGATGACCAGGATTGGGAAGTCTTGTGAGTGTTCTGGACAAATCTAATTTCATTTCTATGACATGTGGTTGCACAAATATGCATTTTTTTGTTTGTGTTTGCAGCAAAGTACAAAACATCCTTTTTTCTCAGGCCCAAACTCAAGCCACGCCCACTCTGAAATCACACAGGACAGAGTTAAACTTCTAAATGGACCAGGAAGTCACACGGGAATATTTTCCTTTGATGTGTGATCAGGTTTAGAACAAACCAGTGGTGTCCAATCATGTGATTTCCTTTCTTCAATACATCCGATTCAACGGTTCAAAAACCTCATCATGTTCCCAAGTTCAGCAGAAGCTCGATAACAGCCGACTGATTTAAACTAGGGGTGGGAATTTAACGCGTTAATTATGATTAATTCATTAGAAAAAAATAATCGCATTTAACTCTTTAAGCCCGAGGGTCCCCCAGTTGGGGGATGTTGAAGTTTAGCCCTAAATATCAATCTAGTCAAGCTGCACCTCTAAAGAAAGCTCAGAACCTTGGCTACAAGACCATGTAAACTTTTTTTATGTGCCAAACTCAAATAAAACTACAATCACATGAGTGATCAGAAATCCCTCTTCATGTGTTTTTGCCTTCATTTCTGTCTCTAATGATGCTAAATCAAATTAAATTGCACACACATTCTATCAACTCATTATTATTATTATTATTATTATGATTATTATTATTATTTTAAAGACAATACCATGATCAAAATGTACCTAAAATAGTATTGTACTTTTAGGTCTGTCCTATTTTTGCCAGTGATATAAATATATATTTTCTTCTCCTGTTTTGAATTGAAATACAATTTAAAAGCATTTTTTTTTAGAAATTAAAATATTAGAAGTTACAATAATAATATCAATGACTATTGTTTGTTTCCCTGTCTCATGCATTTTAATTAAAGGAGTCATCACCTGAAATTTTCACTTTTCCACTTGAAAAAATGACTTTTTACTGGCTGAGAAGCCGATATTTAACATTGAAGCATTTGTTAAATTCTAAGTAATTAGATTAATTTTTTTAACCGAGTCCCACCCCTAATATAAATACATCCAAGTTGTAGCAGTAGGATGGTAGAACTCATGTTTTGGATGCTACAAAATCACAAATACATAGAAGTCAGTCCAAAAATAACAAAAATCAACAATATATATGTAGGGGTGTCAAATTATGAGATTAATTGAGATTAATTAATTACAGCCACATTTAGTGCACTATTTTTTTTAATCGAGTTAATCTCATTTTTAATATATAACTTTACTGGGACTTTTCTAGCCTACCTGTTGGGATTTTTTATTTAAAATATTTATTTATTTTATGTAATTATATTTAGATTTAACTATCATGCCATACCACATGTCAGATTTTGTGACAAAGCGTAATATTTTGTGATAAACTGTCAGTTTTGATATGCTAATTTACAGTGTTGGGCAAGTTACTTCAAAACTGTAATGCATTATTTATTACTTGTTACTCACATTTTAAAGTAATTCGTTACATTATAATATTACTCATTTTAAAATGTAAGGCATTACATTACTTTTGCATTACTTTAAGTTACTTTCACCAAAATAATATGGATTTAGCAATCTAAATGTAGCTCATGACGCTCAAGTAGCTCATTATCCAGTGGAAGATGATTCAATTCAATTCAGTTTATTTATAAAGCGCCAAATCACGACAAGAATCGTCTCAAGGTTCTTCACAAAGTAAACATTTCAATACAGTTCAGTTCATTAAGCCAATCAGTAAAAAAGTTTCCTGTATAAGGAACCCAGCAGATTGCATCAAGACACTGACTAGTGTCAGTGTCGTTTCAGCAAAGTGATGTGGTATCTAACTGGGCTAGGGGGTGTGGTTAAAACAGTCAGATATAATAAGAGTTCTTTAGGTGGAGCACACAAAGTGCATTTGACTACAATGTTCTTCATATCCTTATTTATCTCAAACTTAAAGTAATGGGTGTATGCCCATCTGGAGAGTGTTCAATTTTGCTCTGCAGGTCCTTCTGATCACCTCCATCACCTCTGGAGGATGACTGCTCCTGGGCAGTGTCCAAAGCTGGCCAGGACCCCCAGAAAATGAATTTGTATGAAATAAATGCAACAACAAATTGCACGCTTAGCATGCTGCCATCTTAAATTAACTGAGCGTGTAAACGGTGTGTGGGAAAAGGGGGGGGGGGGCTCCACCCTGTATTTTGCCTTGGTCCCCAAATGCCTGGATACGGCCCTGGGTGCGGACCTGAGTTTTGAAAGTGATCTGAATTTTATGAAATATTACATGCTTATAAATTATTGCTTTATATTGTTAAACATCTGTAGTGGATAAAAATCTACCTACTTTTTTCCTTTTCAAGAACTTTATTTAGTTTTCTTGTTTTTTATTTGACTAGTTTCCTGTCCTCTCTCATATTCCTGTATCCTCTCAATTCTCCAGAAAAACTGCTTCCTGGATTTCCTACTTTTTCACATAATGAGCTAGCCTACTTTTTGAACTAAGAAGTTCTGGATGCACCGCAAAATGTGCATCCAGAAAATAGCGAAATGTGCGCTGCACGCCGCAGGTGTGGTGATGTCACCTGGGCACTGATGAGCTCCGCTGAGGCAGCGCGCGTCAGGCATGAGTAAAAGAGAAAGTGCCAGAAAGCAGACATGAACGATCGTATGTTAAATGTTTTTTTTTGGTGGCGTGACTTTGAGAATGTTACTGCGGTCGCGGCGCGCGCAGCTGGAACACATCCAATCAGCGCTATCCCTCTCTGCTCCAAACACGCCCTGGTGCGCTGGAGTCCATATAAATAATGTCATATCAAAACTGGACCTTTATTCAGGCTCCCCCGTAATTAGAACCTTGAAGAAAACCCACTTATTGATTCCTGATTAAAAATGCGTTGTAATGCGCGCGTTGCTGACATTGTACCGAGTAAAATATTACTGATTTTTTTTCTGTAATGCCTTACATTACCGCGTTACAGCAAAAAGCAATGCATTACAGTAACTAATTACTTTTGTAACTCGTTACTCCCAACACTGCTAACTTACACCACTGTAAATTACAAGTCTATTTTAATTTTAGATAAATGTTTTAGTAACAAGTTAGTAGGTGAGATTAAAAAAGAGATTAATTAGATTAATTAATTACAGGTCATAAATAATTCATCTCAAAAATATTAATCACATGACAGCACTATACATATGTTTACGGTACGTGCAGAGTGGAGTATCTTTATCCAAAATTAGAATTCCAGTAATGGTCCTGAAAATTCTGGCCTTCCTGATTGATCCTCTACAAAGCTGACTATTTTAAGTACTGCAAACGTCCCCACATGCAGCTCTTGGCCATTAGGTTTATAGTGATGCATGCATCAAGCAGGCTAATGGACATCCAGCTGAAGTCTGGTTTAATGAGTCTGGTCTCATAGCACCAAACAAAAAGCCTGAGGAACAGAAAGGAGAAATAAATAAAAAAGGGAGTAGTGCATATTTGATCTGGCAAGCACTTTGAACAAGACTGGAAGCTGTGGGGTTATTAATCACACCTATTCTATGAGTGAGCAGTTTTATGTGGTTGTGTTGCACACTGTACATTTCATCTCTCTGGAAAGCAATTTATTGGACCCAATTCTTTGTGCAGAGGTGGGAAGGGGGAAACAACTTCTGGACGGCCACTTTTCCAAGATTTGCTCAGTCGCAGCAGCTATTTATTGCATTGTAGTTGGAGATTTGCTGAGAGATCAGTTGTATAAAAACTGATTATTAAGGAGAATTACAGGCACGTTGTAAAAGGGAGAAGGATCCATAGTTGCATTTTCCCCCCAGGCTTGCTTTTGTGGTGTTTGCTAAAACTCCCCAGGTTTGGCTGTCAGTCAGAATCTGGTCTTAGGAAAACGGTTAGAGGGCAATTTCTGTATTTTAATATTTATTGTGTGATTTCTGAGATATAAAGGTGCAATAGAAGATGTTTTTTGTTGCGGTTGAAGTAAGTTACATTTTGAACATACACAAATCAAAGGTATTGACAGGTTTCTAACCATTGTTGGCACCTTTTCTGCCATAATACATAACATAAAACACCTACGTGACCATATAACAGTTTAGTATGCTAGCTAGTATAGTGTAGTGTTTTTATGGTGAATAACGAGGCGGATTTTAGATTTCTGTGTAAAGCTTTTATAGCAAGTCTACATGACAAGCTAGCTTTTAAAGGCAAACACAGTCATGGAGCACTCACCTCTCCCTCGGGTATCTTCCCTCAGACACTTCTGCCGAAATCAGAAACCCACGATGCCAGAGGAAACCAGATAGCGCTAAACACCAGTCTGTCACGTTCCGTCCTTTTTGAATAGCAGTTGGGTTTACTCCGGGTGTTGTGGTTGCCCTCTCTAATCCTGTTTTTTCTCTTGTACCCCTGTACAGGTCAGATGCGGCTCCTCCTGGGTGCCCCTCCCCCTGTGGTGTTCTCCAGAGGGCCGCAGCTGACTACCATCAGACAAATTACCTTCCTATATGAGCCACAGGGTTTTACTCCTCTGTGTGGCGTTGTAGTTTTTGAATTGCTGTCTAAAGAACACCGTGTGTGTCAATAGTATTTCGAGTTTGTTATCAGAGGCTTAGGTTTTTCCCCTCTGTGGTGATTTTTTGTTATTAAAGACACTTGGATCGAAGTCCAGTGGCGTATGTTTCCTGCTTTTGGGCTGCTACCTGGATTCACCCGTAACATTACAACGCCACCAATTATGTCCAGCCCAGCAGGACAGCCAGCTGAATCAGTTCCCTTACCTGAGGAGGGATCCACTGGAGGAAGCGGGTATCCGGCTCTGGTTCAGGAGGTGCGCAGCTGCATGTCGGGCATGCAACAACTCCACGGACGCCTCTCCAGACTGGAACAGGCCCCTGAGTCAACCCGACTGGTGCGTTTGGGTCATCCTGAGCCATTCGATGGCAGTGCAGTGGACTGCCGACCATTCCTCACCTCGTGCCGGCTCCATTTCGAGTTCAACCCCGGAGAGTTCCCGTCCGAGCAAAGCAAGGTGGCTTTTGCTGTGAGTTACCTGACTGGACGAGCCAAAAGGTGGGGGCTGGCGGAATGGGACCGAAACACGGAGCTCTCCCGCTCGTTTCGGACTTTCTCCAGTCAACTCCGCACCGTTTTTGATCCATCTACTCCTCACCGGGCCGCCGCCTCTGAGCTTCTTCGGCTGAGACAAGAGGGACGTAGTGTCGCTACCTATGCAGTGGAGTTCCGCACGTGGGCGGCCAACACCCGCTGGCCTGATGACGCATTGGTCGATGTGTTTATTCAGGGTTTGTCCAGCGCACTCAAGGATGAGCTGGCTGCGAGGGAGATCCCGGAGGACTTGGAGGATTTAATTGACCTGGCCACCCGCATCGATCGACGGAGGATGGAACGCGACCGAGAGGAACAGCTACCAAGGACGCATTCCGCCCTGCTCTTTCCACCGGCGGCGCACTCATCGTTTCCTCTCGGCGCTCCCCCGGCCAGACGGTCTCCCGCGGAGGAGCCCATGCAGCTGGGGTCAGGGAAACTTTCCCGGACGGAACGCCAGAGACGCCTGAGAGAGGGGCTGTGCTTATACTGCGCACGACCCGGCCATCAGGTGCGCCAATGTCCGGGAAACGCCGAGACTCGCTAGGGAGAGGGCAGCTAGCGAGTCGTGTTTCATCATTCACTCCGCCCTCACGTCCTTCCACCAAGATACTAGTGAGCAGCGGCACAAGGCAAGGTGATTATGAGACTCTGTTGGACTCTGGTTCAGACGGAGATCTGATGTCCCAGGCTGTGGTAAGCGCTCTAATGATACCTGTTCTGGTTGTATCTCCTGCTTTGCATATTCATGCCGTAAATGGGGTTCTCCTTCACGTAATTACCACACGCACTGTTCCGGTCAAGGTGACTGTGTCAGGTAATCATACTGAACTCAGGAGTTTTTTTGTACTTGACTCCTTGATGCCCCCAGTGATATTGGGGTACCCCTGGCTTTGTAGACATTGTCCCGACATTGACTGGTCTACAGGTAGCATAAAAACATGGAGTTCCTTTTGTTTACTGAACTGTTTGTCTGCAGCTGCTGTTCGCTCTCCTTCCTCTAACTTGGCTCCAGCAGAACTTCCTGACATTAAGAGTGTTCCTTCTGAGTATAAGGACTTGGCAGTGGTGTTCAGCAAGGCTCGTGCGAAGGCTCTGCCCCCCCATCGCCCGTATGACTGTGCCATAGACCTCCTACCCGGCACACAGCCCCCCAAGGGGCACATCTATTCGCTGTCTGGCCCGGAATCCACGGCCATGGAGGAGTACATACAGGAGAGCTTACTGGCTGGCATCATTCGCCCGTCCTCCTCTCCAGCTGGAGCAGGGTTTTTTTTTGTGAGTAAGAAGGATGGGGGTTTACGCCCCTGCATTGATTACAGGGGTTTGAACAATATCACGGTTCGGAACACCTACCCCCTGCCTCTTTTACAGTCTGCTTTTGATCTGCTCAGTGGGGCCCGGGTTTTTACCAAACTAGATCTGCGGTCTGCCTACCATCTAGTACGCATTCGGGAGGGAGATGAGTGGAAGACTGCTTTTAACACTCCCAACGGCCATTTTGAGTATTTGGTTATGCCGTTTGGGCTCACCAACGCTCCAGCAGTTTTCCAATGTTTTATCAATGATGTTCTCAGGGACATGATCAATAAGTTTGTGTTTGTGTACCTTGATGACATTTTGATTTTCTCCCCAGACCATGACACACATGTGCAGCACGTCAGAGCCGTCCTACAGCGCCTACTCGAGAACCGGCTGTTCTGCAAAGCCGAGAAATGTGAGTTTCACACCATGACCACTAAGTTTTTGGGTCACGTGATTTCTCCGGGGTCTGTGCAGATGGAGGAGGGAAAGGTGAAAGCGGTTCTCGAGTGGCCTGTGCCTACCGATAGAAAGCAGCTCCAACGTTTTCTGGGGTTTGCCAAGTTCTACCGGCGCTTCATTAGAGGTTTCAGTGGTGTGGCTGCACCTCTCCATAGACTCACCTCGGCTAAGGTACGTTTTGTCTGGGACGAGACCGCCAATGCGGCCTTTGCCGAGCTGAGAAGACGTTTCTCTGCGGCCCCCGTCCTGACGCAGCCCGACGCCTCTAAGCACTTTATTGTGGAGGTCGACGCGTCTGAGTCAGGGGTGGGTGCCGTGTTATCACAGAGGGCGTCTGATAATAAGGTTCATCCCTGCGCGTATTTCTCCCGCAAGCTCACTCCTGCGGAGAGAAACTACGATATAGGGAACAGAGAGTTGTTGGCGGTTAAGTTGGCTTTGGAGGAGTGGCGGCACTGGCTGGAGGGCACAAAGCAGCCTTTTCTAGTTTGGACCGACCACAAAAACCTGGAATATGTTCGAACAGCCAAGCGCCTGAACCCCCGCCAGGCTCGTTGGGCTTTGTTTTTTGACCGTTTTGACTTCACCCTCTCTTATCGCCCTGGCAGCAAGAACATCAAACCAGACGCCCTGTCCCGACAATACCAGCGGGAGATCGAGACTGTTGAGTCGCCTGGGTCTTCTACCATTATACCTCCGAAGTTGGTGTTGGGGGTCTCCCGTTGGGCTTTGGAGCGCAGGGTCAAGTCTGCTGGGTCGGGTTTCACACCCATTCCGTCTGGTTGTCCCCCACACTGCTTGTTTGTCCCCTCAGGTCTTCGTCCAGCGGTGCTGAAATGGGGACATTCCTCTCGCCTGGCTTGCCATCCGGGTGTAACCAGGACCGCTTTTCTGGTTGCCCAGCGTTTCTGGTGGCCCACCATGTCCTCGGACATCCGTGGCTTTGTCGCCTCCTGTCCAGTATGTGCCAGCGTCAAGGTGCCGAGAACTCCACCAGCAGGTTTTCTACAGCCTCTACCCGTTCCGGTTAGACCCTGGTCCCACATTGCCATGGACTTCATTACCGGACTACCTAACTCAAGAGGTAGCACAGTAATTCTAACAGTTGTGGACAGATTTTCAAAATTGGTTCATGCTATACCCTTACAGAAGCTACCCTCAGCAAAACAACTGGCTGAACTAGTGGTGCGGCATGTGTTTCGACTGCATGGTCTTCCTGAAGACATAACTTCTGACCGAGGCCCCCAGTTTGTGGCGGCGTTCTGGAAGGAGTTCTGCAGGCTCCTTGGGATCAGGGTTAGTCTGAGCTCAGGATTCCATCCTCAGACTAACGGTCAGGTGGAACGTTTTAACCAGGACCTGGAGACCACCCTGCGTGCAATGTGCTCCAAGAATCCACGCACTTGGGCCTCCCAGCTTCCCTGGGCTGAGTATTCCCACAACTCCTTGTGTAACACTACTGGATTTTCTCCCTTCCAGGCCGCCTATGGGTACCAGCCACCTCTCTTCACCCACCAGGAGGAGTTGGCTGCCTCCGGTGGTCCTGCAGCGTTTGTGAGACGCTGCCGTCGTACTTGGGCTACGTTCCGTTCCCAGTTGGTTCGGAACCAGGAAAGATTCGCCTCGGTGGCAAATCGCCGTAGGTCCACGGCTCCGAGCTACAAGGTGGGTGACCGTGTCTGGCTCGCAGCGGCGGATCTCCCACTGAAGGGTGGGCCTCGGAAGTTGCGCCCCCGCTACATCGGCCCGTTTCCCATCTCCCGGATCATCAACCCGGTGGCGGTCAAACTGGAGCTCCCACGTACCCTGCGGGTCCATCCCGTGTTTCATGTCTGCAAGCTGAAGCCTGTGAGGCATAGTCCCCTGCAGGCGCCTCCTCCGTTGCCTCCTGCTCCTCGCCTCGTGGACGGTGGTCCTGTCTACGCTGTCAACAAACTACTGGCTTCCCGGAGAGTGGGGCGTGGTATCCAGTATCTTGTGGACTGGGTGGGTTATGGTCCGGCTGATCGCCAGTGGGTCCCGGAGCGTCGCATCCTCAGCCGCGACCTGATCGACCGGTTCCACAGGGCCCACCCTGCTCAGCCTCGTCGGCCGTCTGGCAGCCGGCCTTAGAGTGGGGGGTTATGTCACGTTCCGTCCTTTTTGAATAGCAGTTGGGTTTACTCCGGGTGTTGTGGTTGCCCTCTCTAATCCTGTTTTTTCTCTTGTACCCCTGTACAGGTCAGATGCGGCTCCTCCTGGGTGCCCCTCCCCCTGTGGTGTTCTCCAGAGGGCCGCAGCTGACTACCATCAGACAAATTACCTTCCTATATGAGCCACAGGGTTTTACTCCTCTGTGTGGCGTTGTAGTTTTTGAATTGCTGTCTAAAGAACACCGTGTGTGTCAATAGTATTTCGAGTTTGTTATCAGAGGCTTAGGTTTTTCCCCTCTGTGGTGATTTTTTGTTATTAAAGACACTTGGATCGAAGTCCAGTGGCGTATGTTTCCTGCTTTTGGGCTGCTACCTGGATTCACCCGTAACACAGTCACCGTTTTCTAGGTCCAAACGTCTCTTGTTGTCCGTGACTTCAAAAGGTGTTTTTCTTTTTGGGACTGTGGTAGTTTGTCCTAAAGTTGGAGTGGTAGCAGCCGGCTGTTTCTCCTTCTCTGATGTTATTGAGCGGAGAACCTCTCACACCAGTGCAGTTCTGTTGCTGAATACGTGAGTGTGTGATGAGTGGAGGACCCAGGGAAGTGTGGCGGTTCGGTTAGACCGACAACATGATGGTCCATTGGTTGCTTTTGGTCCAAGCAGTGTTATTGGCGGAGGTTTTTAGACAAATGTGAGAGGTCCACTTCATAAATTTTTTTAACTCCACAATGTATACATTGTGAGAGATATGAAAAAATGTTTTAAGCTAGCATGTTTTTCAATTCTTCTTTAGGAGATTTAATTTTTAACTTCAAAGTCGCAGCAGCTCACTGCCACAGACAATCTGGAAAAACATTTCAAACAGATTAAAACTTCCAAACACACATTAGTCAACAGACTGACACGCCGCTCTGTCAGCTGACAGAGGGTAGGCTGCGTTCACAGACCACAGGTCCGTCACATAAACATTTGCAAACAAGAACAGAACCGGACTCTAAACAGAACGTAAAAAACTCAACAACAACAGTCAATCCACACTATCCAATCTGGCTCTGGCCTCGTTTCCTGTTTCCAGCTACTCCAATCTGTGTGATTCGTGAACATAGTGGGGTTTGTGCACAGGGGGGAGGGACAGCCAGAGGGCAGATTGATGGATGCATCAGGTTCCAATCAGTTAGAACGGGACATTTACAATGATTGGATGAGGTTTTTCACTCGGAGGCGATTCCAATTATTCAGAAAAACATTTTCTACTGCAAGAGGTAATTTTTTTAGACCAGTTTCTTAAACCAGATGATGATTTCCAAACGTGTTTTTTTTTCATACTTTAGATATTTTTTTGTACATGGTGTCCTTGTTCAGTCATTATAAAACTGATCGATCTGATTTTACTCTTTCTCCTCAATAGTGTTGTGGTGAACAGCTTTCTATTCATGTTCTCACTCCCTGTAAACAGTCTACTATAGTTTACTACACAGTATTTTTCAAAATGTGCTACTTTTTTATATATTTTTTACAGGAATGTTTTTTTTATTGTACAGCCTTTTATTCTTTTTGAGAATCCATTTTATTGCTTTTAAATTCCCCACTGAGGGACAATAAAGGACGTTTTTATTCTAGTCCATTTACTTTAACTCTTCCACCAATAAGGAGACGTTAAATATGTGAGGATGAATGTTTGAAGGCCTTGCTCTGTCTCAAAATGACGTATTTCTGATGTTTCCCTGGTGAGTAAACAATCTATTTGTGAAAGTATCCAAAGCTACAGACCCCTCCTCCTAGAAACAACACATTAGCACACAAACGGCTGAAATTCAGAGCAGACTGAGCTCTAATGAGACAAGAAACAAGATTAAGTCTGACTTGATGCAAACAACGCTGACAAGCGTCAAATAGAAGATGTTTATTGAGTTGATGGTGCAACTTCAGCATCAATCTGCATTTCAACAACTTCTTTGTTGCCTTTTTTTTCAGGCCTCAGAACAATATCAGTGACTTTATCTCTCATTTCAAAGGAAATAAACAGCAATGTGGGGAAAGTGACTTACCGCAGGGCATCTAAAATGCTTCATCTTTGGATTGATGCACCTCTAAATGATAACGCTGTCACTTCTTCTACTGAATACTAAACAAACAAAAAGTACTGATGCAGTTAGAATTTGCAAATTGGCAAAAATGTTCTTAAAATCCTCACGGGATCATGTTGCCGTCATCTCATTTCACCTGTCACTATAAAGCTGTCACACCTATCAACACGTGTGTGTGTGTATGTTCGTGCATGTGCGTGTGTGTGTGCATGTGCGTCCATGTGCGTACCTGCGCGTGTGTGTGCATGCGTGTGTCTGCGTGCATGTGCATGCGTGTGTGTGCATGTGCGTCCGTGTGTGCATCCGTGCGCGTGTGTGTGTGTGTGTGTGTGCGTGCATGTGGGTGTGTGCGTGTGTGCATGTGTGCGCGTTCGTGCATGTGTGTGTGTGCGTGCATGTGTGTGTGTTGACGAGCACAGGTGTGTCCAAGCATTTAGTTGTAAAAAAACAAAGTGATGGAATAAATTACCTGATTTTTAGAGTTTTGTTTTAGCTGGGAATTCAGTTTTATTTCTAGTATTTTTTTAGCTTAAATATACAAGTCATAAAGCCTAAGTTATGGGGAATTATTTTCAAACATAATAATAATAATATTAATGAAAATATTAATAATAATCATATTTACCACCCCTAAACACACACTGTTTTGTAACTGTTCATACTTCAGACACTTATGCAAATAAATAAAAAACATAATTGAATATATAAAAATCTATCAGATCTGAGTGACGTACATGCCATTGCACTTTCTGTACATTACTATAAAAGTTAGTCCAAAACAGAAAGTGAAAAGCAAATCGTCTTGTATCCCTTCACTGATGTGGAAAACGGTCAATGCTGAATGAATTGCGGATCACTGACTCCCTCCTCGCTCGACTGGTCTTTCCGTGTAGAGTAGGACTCGAGCAAGACGGATGCTTCCAGGTGGAAGCTGACCACAGAACAGCAGATTGTTTAGATGCGCTGCCTTCTAAGACCTCCACCTGCGCCCGCCTCCGCTTCGACTGTATTCAGCCAACGCAGATCCCTCTCAGCCTGGATCGATGACAAACCTGTAATTTTATTTTTGTCATAATTCGTTTACCATAAAAGGACGGAGGCTTTACTTTTAAAACATTTTTGTTTAATGTTTATCTTTGCTTTTAATTCAGTTACATTTAACAGATGAACTAAGTATTCTCATTTTACCGAAAGATAAAATAAAGAGAATTATAAAAATTTGTTCTCATTTGGAAAAAAAACATCTTTCTCTCTTCTCGGAAAGTCACATTGGCAATGGCGTGATTGCTATTTTGCTCAATGGTTGAATTTGAGTCCAACTAATAATATATGGAAAAAAATACTCTCTCAGCAGAATATGACTTTTTTTATATATTAAATTTATGACATTGAAGTTTTATTCTGTGAAACGATGTATTTGTATTTTTTTACTTAAAATACACCAGCAAAAATGTCATTAATAACAATTCAGCAACAAGTGAGGTGACCTCATGGTGACCCAAGTCAATGTAATCGTCACTCGACTGAGTCGAGTGGCTTTTAGCCAATCAATTTACGCTTCTCTGATCACATGACACCAGTGATGTGTCGACTCGATTGAGTGACGGATTGCTCTGGCTTGGGTCACCAGGAGGTCACCTGATTTGTTGTTGAAATATTTGGTGTTGAATTTCTGCTGCTGAATTTTTACGAATGAAAATTTTTGTAGTTTTTTGTATTTTATGTTAAAAAAATTCAAATACATAATTTCACAGAATAAAAATTCAATGTTATAAATTCAATGTCTAAAAAAATGTCTTATTCTGCTGAGATGGTATTTCCTCCATATTCATTAGGTTGTCACAAGCTACAGTAAAGGTTCAGCTTGTTTAAGTGGCAGTGATAAGTAGAAGCAACAAAAAATAAATAAATTGAAAGTATTGGTTTGTCGATACAATCAAGCATCATTGTCCATTTATGGTTATGCAGTGATTTAATTGTGTTTAAAAGTAATGCTGAGATTCACTGATTGGCATTTCTGCCTCAAGAGGAGTTCAAGTATCTTGTTTTTGTTTGTGAACGAAGGTGGAATGGAGAGAAATGAACTGATGGAGGACTTTGCTTTGCTTTGGGTGAGGAAAGAAAAGAGAAGTTTGTGATTTAAAGGTTCTGCTAGCTTCCAGCCTTCAACTATGGTGGCCACTAAGTAAATAAACCAGAAAATTACTATAAATTTTGATTCCATATGGTTTTTGTCAGAAGAATCCACATGCCATCGAAAGTTTGGACCTGGGTTCTGATACTGATGTCGCCAAAGTAAATCCCGGTGTCTCAGCTGCTTTCCAAAAGGGTCTAGAAGTTTTAGTGATCATCTGGTTGTTTCCTAGGTCACTATGTAGCCAGCCTTAAACTTGTTGAGCATCCCATATTTAGTCAACTGATCCTGGAGAAACACAGCAGTGTATGGCGTACCGCCCCGTTGACTGACATCTGTAGCGGTGAGTATGTCATGTTCTTGTCCGAAAGCATGCAGACAACCGTAGATGCTGCCCCATGGCTGAGATCCGTCTATGGGTCATGTTCAGACTATATGTTCACATATGCAGTTGCAAGAATCACAGTCTGCTTAAACTAATGGTGTGTTCAATAAAAACATAGAAACATTTAATTATTTGTGATGTATTAGTTTAAGCAGACTGTGATTGTCTATTGTTGTGACTAGATGAACATCAGATCTCATTTTATGACCAATTTGTGCAGAAATCCATATACATCCAAAGGGTTCACATACTTTTTCTTGCATCTGTATAAGATGGCTTTCCAGGATGACGGTTTATATGATTGGGTCTATAACTGCTGCAGCCGGCTCATGACCTAACATCATGTTGACCTAACTAAATCTGTCGAAAGATTAACATGTTCCTTGTTGTTGTTGAATAAGACAGCTTGGGTGGTCAACAGCAGCATGCCAAAAAGTCAAAGCCGTGTTTGACCTACTTTTTATGTAAATTAGAAAGTTGAAAAAGGTGAGAGAAAACCTCCTGTTCTGAGAAATCCTTCCTTAACACGTCATAAGGGGGAGCCACGCCTCCTCAAACCTGCATGTGTCTGAGGCCTTCTGGGGAAACCAACCAATCAGCATGTCCTGGCCGAGTGGGAGGGGTCAACAGCTCTTTTCACTGAAGGCCTGAGTAAGGGGGTTTAGAATGGCCTGTATCAGGGCTCCTGGGACAGATGAAAGCCAAAAAAAATGTTCTTATGCTTTTTGGAGACTCAAAGCTCTGTTTTAGATTGTTGATTAATTGCATTCTAGGACACCTTTAAATCTCTAAAATAGTTAACTAATTCACTAAATTAGTCACCAAAATCAAACTTATCTTACTGTCATCACTGACTCCTGAAAAGAACGTGACCCAAAGTCGACTCAGCCAGCTCCCCAGCCTGTCTTTCACAGAGAGCTGCTCATATTT
This sequence comes from Aphyosemion australe, assembly GCA_006937985.1. Lineage (NCBI taxonomy): Eukaryota > Metazoa > Chordata > Actinopteri > Cyprinodontiformes > Nothobranchiidae > Aphyosemion > Aphyosemion australe. Next base: position 187,079 of record SSNS01000370.1, read on the forward strand.
GTATTTATTATTTGCCTCCTACAGCCGTGTGATCTCTCTCGTCTCGAGGTTTTGACTGATGCTGAAGAGATCAGAGGCCAGATAAAGCCTCTGTTTTACACATCACCCCAACTGTGTTTATGGTTGAAGTGATGGACATTAATGATGTGTTATTAACCCCCCAAACGTCCTCCACTCTCTTCCCATCATCTTGTGATTCATCCACTAAATAGGCTCTTACTGAGAATGCCTAACTTCTCCACCAGCCCCGCCCCTCTGGTGGTGTTCTCCTGACACTTCATGTCTCAGTTTATGTCTCACGTTCATCCGTGTGCTTTACGGTGTTTTTTCCCATCGTCCTCGAGTCGTTGCTCGTGTAGCTTTTTCTTTTCTTTCTCAATAACAAATTATCAGTTGAGCTCAGATTCTAAAATTGCAGAATCACTTTTTTTCCTGCAGAATGCTGAAGCACTTCTTGCAGAATGAGGGAAAAAAGTGTTTGCAATTTTGCAAGTTCTTCCACTTAGAAACCACATAGGGGTCTGAAATTCACATTGTAGGTGCATTCCCACTGTGAGAGACAGCATTTTAAAATATCAGGAAATCACATTGTATGTAAGAATTTATTTGTGTTGCACTGCTGCACATACGTATTTGAACACCTGGTAATCAGCAAGAAACGTGGCTCTCAAAGACCTGTTACTCTGCATTTAAAAAGTCCACCTCTACTCTACTTACTTATCTAAATGAGTAGCACCTGTCTGAGCTTGTTAAAGACACCTGTCCACCCCACAGTCAGTCAGACTCCAGCTGCTACCATGGGCAAGACCACAGAGCTGTCAAAAGAACACCAGAGACAAGATGGTGGACCTCCACAAGACTGGAAAGGGCTACGGGGCAATCGCCAAGCATCTTGGTGAAAATAGATCAACTGTTGGAGCAACTG